>JBBPBX010000221.1:16355-37649 GCA_038048925.1 Garcialebias charrua | reverse complement strand
AGTTTTTTTATTAATTTTTTGGAACATGTACATAGAATAAACATTAAAAACATTAAAAATATACATGTATATTAAAAAGAAAAAAGAAAAACAAAATAAAGAACATAATAATAATAATAATAATAATAACTTTTATTTATAACGCACTTTACATCAAACAGATCTCAACATAAAGCTGGTGCACCCCCCTCCCTCTATTCCCCACCCCCAGATAACAGTAGATTACAGGTGGAGTGATAAATAAAAAAAAAGAAAGAAAACATTTCTGTAATTACTGTAATTGGTGTGATTCAAAAGTCCAGAAAATCGAGAAACAAACAAAAAAACGTTAGACAAAGCAGTATCATTTTAGGTCATTGTTACACTTTTTAGTGAGTCCCAAAAACTGTCCCAATCTTTGTCTCTGCTCCCTTTCAAGTTACTGAGCATGACCTCATAAGAAGCTGCGTCGGTCATTGATTTAATCCAGTCATTGATTTCAGGACGCTTTATGGTCTTCCAATGTTTTAAGATGATCCTGGATGCTGTCACAAGACCGACCATAATAACTGAAAGGGCTCCTTTGGAAATGTCCGGCATTTGAGATCTATCTCCCAGTAAACACAGTTCTGGGGTCCGGGGAACTTCTGAGCCAAACCAGGCACTCAGAACCTTCAAGACTTCAATCCAAAAAGGTGTAATCAGAGGACATTCCCAAAAACAGTGTAAATATGTCCCCACCTCTTTTTTACATTTCCAACACAAATTGTCCGTCATTAGTTTCATTCTGTGCAATCTAGTAGGAGTATGATAATATCTATGCAACACTTTATACTGTATGAATTTATTTCGGGCTTCTTTCACATATTTACCGCTCCCTGATAGGACCTCCAGCCATTCTTCCTTTGTGTACTCGATTTTCAAATCTCTTTGCCAAATAAGTTTGATATTTAACGATTCACCACTCAAACTACAACTTAAAAGTTTATAAAACTGAGAGGTCGTGTGGCGATCACGTGGCAACCTAATAAAATCTAAAATCTTATTTTCCACACTGTCTTTGATTTTGGAGGTCACACAGTGTCTCATCTGTAAATATTTCCATAGGTTTGCTCTGCCTTCCAATTCAAATGTACGAGTCAAATCCTCATAGGACATAAATTGTCCATCTTTATACAGATCACCGATGGTGTGTATGCCACTGCCCCCAAAACACAGGTTATTTACCAATAGATATAGCAGGATTATTCCAGAGAGATGCATATGCCTGTACCTGATGTGGAAGCTCTAACATTCTATGGACTTTTGACCAAACCTCACTAGAGTGAATAAGAACCGGATTTGTTGTGTCAGTCTTTTGAGACAGTTTGTGTCTTGGGTGGAACGGTGAACAAACATCAACAGCAGCAGCATGTTTTAATGTTTTGGGCACCATGCTAATGGGTAAACTGCTATTTACAATAGTAAGAATGGAGGAACCTATAGTAGGAAAAACCTCCTTTAGTAGCCGATGGGGGACCACATCAAAGGGGGAACCAGATGGTTTCAGGCTGCACATGACCTGCTCTAGAGAGGACAGAGAGATTGGTTCAAAATGGTCACAAACAGTAACAGATTGAAGTGGGATGGATGGATCATGAGTTGGAGGAGAAATAAGAGCCCGGGTGGTCGCAATTTTTTCTAAAAAGAAATGTAGGAAGTTCTCGCACAGCTCAGTCGAGGCTTCCAGGGGTGATTGTTCAGTGAGGTGGAGAACAGAGTTTAGGGTGGAGAACAGAACTCGTGGATTGTGAGAGTTTGAAGCAATGATATCTGAAAAGTATTGGGATTTAGCAGTTTTAACTGCTTTCTGATAACTGCGCCAACTCTCTTTTAGTATTTGAAAAGAGACCTGCAGCCTGTCTTTTCACACACATACACACACATGTTCACACACAGTCATTGACATTTTCACACACCCATTTAGTTCATCAGTTTGTTCACTGTTAGCTTGCCTTCTAAAAACAAATCCACACACATTTAGAGTGACTCAGCTAGCATGTTCTTGTCCCGTTGGTCACATTTAGTCTTTATAATGAGAGCTGTGTTTATCTTTCTTTACACTCACCTGTTGTCTGTTGCAGCCAGATTCTCCTGAAGGACGACACACAGGTGGACTATGGTAAATAAACTTTATGAATCATTATTAAATGTATTAATTTATCTTAGTGTCACTGGACATCCATATGTCACTGGACACCTGAATGTCCAGTGACACCTGGATGTTCAGGTGTCAAGGGGACAGACCTTGAATGTGGTCTCTCTCCTTGATATCACTGAACCAGGCAGTGTTTATTTCCTGTAGTTGTAATAGGATATCCGGTTTTGCTGAAAAAAATGTTGACCAAGCTGTCACCTTGTCAGTATTCCACATGGTCTATTTTTGTCCTTTGTTCATTTTTCACACTGCACCCTGGAGCTGTGAGTAACAACACTCACATTGTACTTTGATACTAGGTTTTAAAATCTGTTTGTACAAGTCTTGTGAGAAAAAAGTACAAAGAACCTTCCATTGGTTTGATTTTCAACTTCTTATCCATCCATCCATTTTCTTTACCCAATTTTGCTGCTGCCTATCTCCAGCAGTCACTGTGTGAAAGGTAGAGAGTACCCTGGACAGGTTGCAAGTCCGTCACAAGGACACAAAGACACACTCTCACTCACACCAAGAGAAAATTGATTGCCAGTAAATCTAGCATGCATGTTTTTGGTTTGTGGGAGGAAACCGGAGTACCAGGAGAAAACCTTCATGAACACGGGGAGGATATACAAACTTCCCACAGAAAGGCTGGGAGGTGATCATGCTATGATGCAACAGCTCTAACCACTTTACTGCAGTGCTGCTCCTGATACCTAGAGTGATTTACTTGCAAATAGATTTTTTTCTCAGACTGTTAAATACATGAATATGACAGCTGTATTATTTTTTTTAATTTTCGACCCTGGATTTCTACAAAATTATACTTTTAGAATAATTAGGAACAAGCTAACGTTCTAAGAACTGTGTAAATGGTTTGCCTAAAACAAGTGTCTTGGGTCTGAATGGGACCAATTTATACAACATGCTTTCATTAATAAGGTATAACTTAACCTAAGTGCTTCATAAATACAAAAATATGTATTTTTCCTGAGGTTAGAAATCAGATTTAAAGTACTGCATGATTATGATGCTAATATTGGCTTCACTTTTGACACAAGTTCATATGTCTATATATTTTTTTTATAAAGTCTGAATTTTTTCTCTTGAACTTGAGGTAAATGTCAATAAATAATTATATCACAGTTATTGTGACAAGAGGCACAAGTAGAACACAAGAAGAGTTTAGTGAACAGACATCAAAAGAACTGTCAAAGTCCCTGTCACCATGAGTACTGCACACTTGTGCCCCTAACTCTCCAACAGCATGTTTAATCAGACAGAAATGCGGCGTATAAATAAGCCTCAAACAGCCAGTGCAAAACCTACTGTAAAAAAACATATTTATGGAACATGGAATGTCACCTTTCTTTTTGGGAAGAAGCCTGCACTTGTACATGAGGTTGAGAGGTATTGATATGGGCTGGACCATATTCCACTCTAGAGCTGCCTCCATGGTAAGTGTTGCAGGCTGATGTGCATCTACTTAAAGTCCCCTAAAGAATGAGAGGGTATCTTTCCTATGACGTCGGGTGGGATGACGGGGTACCCAGCATTCTTGGGAGTCCTTAGCGGGTGTGCTGGCAAGTGTTCAAACCCGGGAGGGAGTGATTGGAACAGCTTCTCTGATCTGAACCCAAGTGATGTTCTGTTGTTGGACTTCTGTGCTGTCAGGGTTTGTCCATCACAAACACCATGGTGGATGGTGGGTGGTGGTGGGGGGGTTCTCTGGGGGTGGGGGGTTCTCTGTGAGTATAGGGTTAGTACCAGCAGTCTGTTGTTACAGGCCATTCGGTCCTATACAAGTGGTGCAAAAGTTCAGTTTGCATTGTAAGTTGCACATTTTAGGTACAACAAGTACCTAAACTAATTGGAGATCAATAGACTTATTGGTGCAGATTCCACATTATTGTGGACTCTGCGCTGGTCTGTTGTGGTGAAATGCAAGGTGAAGCTCCCTGTTTATCCGTTGTTCTACATTCCTGGGTGGTGACCGAAAGAACAAGGTCACAGATACAGGCGGATTACATAAATTTTATCTGCAAGGTAGCTGGACGCTAGTTATGAAGTCGTAAGCAATCTCCTGGGAGCGAGGAGCTGAAGAAACCTGCTGCCCCCCCCCCCCCCAGAGATTTCTGTGAAGCCTCAGATAACACCCAGCTGCACATCTGCTGAACTCTGTGTTTGTCTGAAATTACTCACAGACTTATCTCCTTGCCTGCCGTCTCTCCATTTGTTATTGTAACTAAATGTGCTTTTTGATATGGTTTTTACTGGATCACGCGGTGTCTTGAAGACAAAATGTGATTCATCTTTTTTTAATATCAATGCTGTAAAACCCCGTGTCTTTGCCTGTTTTCCTGCTTTTGACCTTCATCTGGGGACAGATGAGCGGCCGCGCTATAAGTATATCATGTGTTGATAAACATATCATGTGTTGATAAACATGTCATGTGCTTTGTTGAGCTGCAGCTTTTTTGCACTCATTCTCTCTCCTGGATGACTGTAACTACATATTTACGTTGTATTGGTGAAAATTGATGCAATGTCAATAAACCTTCTTATGTCTTATGTCTTATGTAATCAGCAGCAGCTGTCAATTTTGTAGAGCGAGATAACATACATTCTCAAGAATATAACAAAGAACTATTTCACAATGCATTTGTTTTCTTTATCTTGTAGCAGTCCCAGCTGAATGCATGCAGCTCAAAAACTTCACATTGTTTTCTGTAACTACAGACAAGATCATCTGGTCAACATCAAAAGCATCATATTGTGAACATTTGAATAATGACAGTTTTAGCCCTTTACCTTTATGACTATTCATGTTCCTCAGGGGGAAATCAACTACAGGTAGTCCCCAACTTAAGAGCGAGTTCCTTTCCTACGACTATCTCATAAGACAAAATCTTGTACGTTGGAACATGAAACACGTGTTCTCGTAAGTCCGGATTTTTGGTCGTAAGTTGGAAAATTTATGCTAGCGCTACTACGAAGACTTGTTTTTCATCACAAATGTTCATATGAGTTCATAAACATGCTCAGAAACTTGTTTCCAAACGGTTAGCTAACACACTTTCATCTAAAAACACATAAAAGTGCTGTATTTTCTGTATGTTCTTTACAAATTTACTGCTCATTCGCCAGCTTGTAAGTCCGGAACCTCGTAAGTAAGAGCGCTTGTAAGTCGGGGACTACCTGTACCTTGAAAGTGGTTAAGTACACACTGCTTAAAAGTACAGTTTTAAAAATATTTTTTTCCACAAAAATCTAGTCAGTCCTTTATACACACTGCTTAAAAGTACAGTTTTAAAAATATTTTTTTCCACAAAAATCTAGTCAGTCCTTTATAGCTATCTCAACCTGAAATAAAAATATCTATTTTTTTAAACACTTTAAGGGTTTTATGGTTAAAAACGTAGCATTTTTTATTTTTTATATGACAAAGTACTTTATGGTAAAAACGAAAAACGTGGGGGTGAAATCAAAAAATTTAAGGACATTTTCCTCCATTATTATATCCTCTGGGGCAACATCCACATCCTTCTTTGTTCTCCAGAGCTCAGAACTGATGTTTGGTTGTGTTGACCAAGTCAGAGTGGTTCTGGACCCCCTCCTCTGTGCAGTGTCAGACCTCCTAGTGGGGCTCAGCCTGCTTTTCCTCTCTTTCCTCTTCTAAAACAAATCATGATCACTGTCTTCATCAACAAAGTCCTTACTCTGCCGCAGACTCGGTTTTTCTCCTTCATGATCCTCTCATCTGTCCAAGATTCTGACTTTGCGGTTCTGTTCTCCTCTGGGTCTGCAGCTCCGCCATCCTCACGTTCAAAAATTCTCATTGTTTCGACTCTACTGACTAAAGTAAACACTAAACTACATGCTAACTATAAATCCTAAACACGCTAAACATCACAAATTTCTCAAATCTCATGACTCCTGCTCTTGCTGTCCCTTAATCATGCCAAACCCCATTCACCTTCTGCACCTTTTTCTTCTTCTTACTGTAGATTTTTTTGGTGCTTGACAAATAACTTCAAGCCTCCATTAGAAAGGATGGGGGAGGTTGTTTGTCTGCTGTGTAAAGTCTGTACTTTTGGTAGAAAGTAAAATTTGGTAGAAAGTAAAATAAAGTATCTGAGAAGCTGTGTCTTTCCCACTAGAGTGACTGAAATCGGTCATGTGACTATCACTTGCCTGAGTGTCAGTTGACACCAAACAAAAAAATGTGTTACTCAGAATAGGTGACTAGACACTTGAGTAGGCGGCAAAGATGCAGCCCACTGCTTGTTATTGAGAAGGCAGCCTTAGAGAGAGGGTGAAAAGTTCAGTTAACTGGCAGATACTTGGATTATAGTTGATGCTCCTCCACATTGAGGAGCCAGTTGAGGTGATTTGGGTATCTCGTTAGGATGACTGCATATGCTTTCCTAGAGACGTTTTTGTTGTATAAAAATATCCCTTATTCATCTTGCTTACTCAAAGAAGCTACACCCAATGACGGGAGAAGAGTTTGAACCATTTTTACTTGAAAGGGCAGATTTCCACAACAGGTTACACAGATGTACAGAAGTTTACATGCATGGAGCCCACTCATGAGAATCTGTCACAGGCAGCGTGCAAGGCTTGTTTAAAGCTTATCAGCTCTCACCTCTCACAGACAGACTGGTGTCCTTGGACTGCCAGCTGTACATGCAGTATCCAATCAGCTCCTCATTCAGCTCTCTCTGAGAGAGAAAACAACTCTCTGCTAAGTCAAACACATGGTTCATGGGCAGTTATTATCAGCGATAGTATGTGAAATATCCATAAACTATGTCCAGAGTTCCCTAACGTAGCCCCCCCTGTTTATGGGTGTTTATTACATTATCAATATCAACCTTGCATGGGGGGATGCTCTATGCATGTGGTGGGAAAAAAATAACTTGGAGTGAAAACAGTTCAACAAAGGGGAAAACACCACATTGTCTCTACACCCTTTGATGACAACCCTACTTACTTAGCATCCCTCATGGACAGTGGGTTCAGTCCACCTGTAGGAGGGGCCAAAGGGGTCAGGTGCAATTTGGGATGGGTGTTGGCCGAGTGTAGGAACCCTGGCGGTCTGATCCTCGGCTACAGAAACTGGCTATTGAGATGTGGAATGTCACCTCTCTGGTAGAGAAGGAACCTGAGCAGGTGTGTGAGGTTGAGAGGTTCTTGCTAGAAATAGTTTGATGCACCTCCAACGCATGGCTCTGGCTCTGGAACCAGTTTCCTTGAGAGGGGTTGGACACTCTTCCACTCTGGAGTTGCCTCTGGCGAGAGGCGCTGAGCAGGAGTGGGTATACTTGTTGCCCCCCATCTTGGTGCCTGTACATTGGGGTTCACCCCGGTGAACAAGAGGGTAGCCTCCCTCCACCTACGTATGGGGGGACAGGTTCTGACTATTGTTTGTGCTTATGCGCCAAACAGCAGCTCAGATTACCCACCCTTTTTGGAGTCCTTGGAGGGGGTATTGGAGAGTGCACCTCCTGGGGACTCCCCTGTTCTACTGGGGGACTTCAAAGCTCATGTGGGCAATGACAATGAGACCTGGAGGGGTGTGGTTGGGAGAAACAGCCCCCTGATCTGAACCCGAGTGGTGTTCTGTTATTGGACTTCTGTGCTCATTATTGATTGTCCATAATGAACACCATGTTCAAGCATAAGGGTGTCAATATGTGCTCTTGGCACCAGGACACCCTAGGTCGCATTTCGATGATCGACTTTGTTGTCATATCATCTGATCTGCGGTTGCATGTCTTGGACACTCAGGTGAAGAGAGGGGCGGAGCTGTCAACTGACCACTACCTGGTGATGAGTCGGCTCTGATGGTGGGGGAAGATGCCGGTCAGATCTGGCAAACCCAAACGTGTTGTGAGGGTCTGCTGGAAACGTTTAACAGAGTCTCCTGTGAGATGGAGCTTTAACTCCCACCTCCGGGAGAGCTTTGAACATGTTCCGGGTGAGGTGGGGGACATTGAGTCCGAGTGGGCCATGTTTTGTGCCTCTGTTGTCGAGGCGGCTTATCAGAGCTGTGGCCGCAAGGTTGTTGGTGCCTGTTGTGGCAGTAACCCTCGAACCCGGTGGTGGACACTGGCAGTGAGGGATGCTGTCAGGCTGAAGGAGTCCTATCGGGCCTTTTTGGCCTGTGGGACCCCGGAAGCAGCTGATGGGTACCGGCAGTCCAAGCAGCATGCGGCTCGGGTGGTCACAGAGGCAAAAACTCGGGCATGGGAGGAGTTCGGAGAAGCCATGGAGTATGACTTCCGTACGGCTTCGAGGCGATTCTGGTCCACCATCCGGCATCTCGGGGGATGGGGGGGGGAGCGGTACACCACCAAACCTATTTATAGTGGAGGTGGTGTGCTGCTGACCTCAACTTGAGATGTCGTGGGTCAGTGGAAGGAATACTTTGAAGACCTCCTCAATCCCACCGGCACATCTTCCATTGAGGAAGCAGAACCTGTGGACTTTGGGTCGAGCTCTCCAATCTCTGGTGCTGAGGTCACCGAGGTGGTTAAAGTGAGACTAAACCCAGGTTGAGACGGTAACTCCTCCTTCCAAAATCTCCCTGAAAATGGGCGTGTCGAGAGACAAGGAAGGGTGGAGGTAGAGTTGTGCTTTTGTTCACGCCTCCACCTGCAACAACCTAAAACAAATTAAACCTCTAGCCAACAACATACACCAAGCAACAACAAAGAATAAACATGTAGATGTATTTATCTATTCCACCCATTCCATCCAAAACCAAAGGCCTAAAAAAATGAAAATGAAAATAAAAATAAAACCGCTTGTCAGGAGTGAAATGCAGCACTTCCATATAAGGTATGCACTTCTCATCTCTGCAGGGGATTGGCTCTGCTTGAACCACCTGTGTGACATCACACATGAGCAGACATGTCACACATGAGCAGACATGTCACACATGAGCGTTTGCACAAATAAGAAAATTAAGGTGTAATCCACCAGTTCAACCCATAGAACTACCGTAAACACATTTTTAGACCAAATATTGCCAAATATTGCCAATTTACACAGATATGCACAATTATGTGAGAATAAACACAGCCATAGTGCTAGATAACATTTTAAACACATTCTAGGGAGTTTATCAGCTAAAAAAAGTTAATTTTGGGTTTAGTCGCACTTTAAAAAGCTCCTTGGTGGCAGGGACCCAGGGGTGGACGCGATTTGCCTGGAGTTCATTAAGGCTCTGGATGTTGAGGGGTTGTATTGGCTTACACGACTCTGCAATATTGCATGGACATCGGGCGCAGTTCCCTTGGATTGGCAGACTGGGGTGGTGGTCCCCCTATTCAGAAAGGGGGACTGTAAAGTGTGTTCCACTTCCAACTACAGGTGGATCACATTCTTAAGCCTCCCTAGTAAGGTCTATTCAGGGGTTTTGGAGAGGAGGGTCTGTCAGATAGTTGAACCTTGAATTCAGGATGAGCAGTGTGGTTTTCGTCCTGGTCGTGGAACACTGGACCAGCTCTACACCATCAGTAGGGTCCTGGAAGGTGCGTGGGAGTTTGCCCAACCAGTCTACATGTGCTTTGTGGACTTGGAGAAGGCATTTGACCATGTCCCTTTGGAGAGCCCTGTTGGGGGGTACTCCGGGAGTATGGGATACCAGGCCCTTTGATATGGGCTGTTGGGACCTTGTACGACCGGTGTCAGAGCTTTGTCCGCATTGCCGGCAGTAAGTCAGGCTCGTTCCCATTGAGAGTTGGACTCCGTCAAGGTTGCCCTTTGTCACGGATTCTGTTCATATATTTAATGGACAGATCTAAAAAAGCTAAGTCTGGTCCTCTGGACATTCAAAAAACAAAACAAAAAAGTAGGAACGTTTCGTCTTTCGTCTGAAAGACTTCCTCAGTCTGAGGTGCTGGGGAAGTTGTGGATCTTTACTGACTGAGGTCTGTTCGTTAAGAAGTCTAGTACCCAGTTACAAATGGAGGGCCTTAGTCCTAGTGTGAGTAGCTTGTCCATCAGGGTTTGGGGGATCAAGGTGTTGAAGGCAGATGTGAAGTCCACAAAGAGCATACGGACGTAGAAGTCCTTCTGTTCCAGGTGGGTGAGAGCAATGTGGACCACAGAGGAGATGGCATCCTCTGTTGATCGATTCTCGTAGTATGCATACTGATGAGGGTCCTTGTTGAGGTGGATGGTTGTTTTGATGTAGGTCATGACCAGTTTTTTGAAGTATTTAGGGACTATCGGGGTGAGGGCTACTGGCTGATAGATAATAAAAGGCACTGTACTTCCCCATAACAGTCTTGTCATCCTCCCAGTGTCACTCAAGTTGCAAGGCTCTCTTATTCATCCGCTTTTATTTTCCTTTATTTTATTTTGATGATGATGTCACTCTGATCAATGCGTTGTTGGTTCCTTCACCAATGTGGAGACAGATCACGCTGTATGCATGAAATTCTCCTTCGTAGTCAGGTTTTAACTTGTGAGTCACTGAGTCAATGAGTTGGTTACCTCTTGAAGCAAGGTGGTGGAGGGGGGGGGGTCAGTGGATGTGGTCAGCGACACCTGGAACAGTTAATCCTACCCTGGATATGTTTACACTTGATAATTTACCCCACTAAGAAACCTTGACTTGACCTTGAATCTGGCCACAGTCGGCCCAGTTAATCGGTTACAGTCGGCCCACCCCTGGTCTTTTCTTGGCTCTGATTTTATTTGTTTTAATCAGAGTGCTGCCTCGATGTAGGTGGGATGGTTGAAGCAAGACTGTGCAAAACTCAACTCAATTATAACAGCACCTTGTCATTTGTCCAGGGCATTGGTACTATTTTTTGTGTTGCCATTGTTTCTAAAGAAAAATAGGAGCTCTCTTTATCAAACAACTGGGCAGAAGCAAGTAGCTGATGGAAATGGGCATAAGGAGCAGTCACTGGAATGTCACTCATCTGTGGCATGACCCCTAGGCCAGCAAACAAATTAATGACCTGCAGACCACTGAGGTCAAATCTGTAGCATCAGAACAGCCCAAACGGAACCCATAGTCTCTGGGTTCAGAAAATTGAGTTGGAAATGGGCCAGACTACTCTGTGCCAACACTCAAAACCCAGTGTAGAAGCTGGGTCAGGCCAGTCCAGGCCAGGTCAGACCTTACAATGCATATGGAACATACTGTAAGTATCTTGGCTGACCTAGGAACACATTGGAATCCTTCCAAAAGAGCTGGAAAAGGTGAACTTTGTTCAATCCTATAAAGTTATTCTTTGACCCGTCAAACTTTGATGTTTCTATTATGATTTATAGGGATCGAAAGATAGCTGGGATTTATTAAAAAACTAGGTAGTATATGTTTAAATCATTTGTTCTAATCATTTTTGAGAAAATTTGTCTACATCAGCATGGTGGCACAGTTGGTAGAGCAGCTACCTTTCAGCGAGAAGATTCAAATCCCGGCCGGGGACCTTTCTGGGTGGAGTTTGCATGTTCTCTCTGTGCATGCTTGGGTTTTTCCTGGGTACTCCGGTTTCCTCCCACAGGCCAATAACATGCATGTTAGACTATTTGGTAACTCTAATTTGTCCTTAGGTGTGAGTGATAGAGTGAATGGATGTTTGTCTCATTTGTCTCTATGTGGCCCTGTGATGTACTAGAGAACTGTTCAGGGTGTCCACCGCCTCTCGCACAGTGATGGCTGGACATGGACACCAGCGACCCCCGCGACCCAAAAAAATATATATATAATAAGCGGGTAAAATTAATGGATGAATGGATTAAATTTGTCTACACATACAATGTACAGTATACTGCTACCAAAAGTCATAGCAAACTGCTCAACCTAAATGAATGCTTTGAAAGCTGCACGAGTAGCAGTAAATTAAAAGTTATCGGCATTTACAGAATAATTACAATATCAGAGAGAGAGAGTCAGAGAGTCTTTATTGTCATTTGCACCGCATGTGGTACATGAGATGAAAACGAGATTATGTACATATATATTACTCATAAGAGAAATACAATTGAAACTGAATGCCTAAATAATGGAAAGATTTTTTTAAAGAATTGTCTAAGGTTGAGTCAGGTCCTCTGGATGGATTCCTTTTTGTTGAAATGTTTTATCTTTTATTCAAAAGATATCTTCAGTCAGAGGATCTGGAAGCAAACTGTCTCATAAGTAACACCTTTGCATAAATCAACCAGTTTGCTGGTTCACATGTAAAAGAGGACCATCAGCCTAACCACTAGTAGCCCTGATGGCCACTTCCTATTCACAGAAGGCTGATTGATACTTGCAATAACAGCATTCTAAGAGGGGGACAATTGGACAGGGAAGCCTCCACCTCTGTTTAATGATGGACTGGTTTTCTTCGCAAACATGGCCCCCTATAAGGGCCAAACATACCCCATCTGATGCCGGATGGTTGATATGTGGTCACATGGTTGCACGATATTTACACATACACATTTGATAGTTCATTAGCTACAGATGCAGAACTCCTGGGAAACTTTCCCTTCTGCAGTGTATGTCACCATGCTGTTTTTTTCCCACCACTGTCTTCACTATGTTCCTGCACCTGCTGTTTGGCCATAAATCTATCATGAAGAAAGTGCCACACTTTTAAGCAGACAAAAATCTATTCACATTTTCTGCACAATCTCCATCCAGGAGATTTTGGCCATTTGTCTAATTTTGTGTTTAAAGAGTCAAATAGCTGAATGTCAGAGCGCAATTCTGCATCGACGGACACACTTGCCAACTTCTGACCAATGACACAATACTTGGCACATATGCCTGTGAGAAAAAGTTTAGCCCATGCCTTGTGTCAAGAGGGGGCGAGCTAAGCTGCTCTGAGAGCAAAATGATGCAATTTTGGTCTCGCAACTATGACCATGAGAGCTGATTTTGGGGCTTCGGATGGAGTATGCTGGGCCCTTTACTCCTCTCTCAAGCCAATGTTCCTCTCTATCAAGGATGCAAACATTTTCATCCCTGAACGAGTGACTGCTGTCCTGCAAATAGGTTTATCCCACAAAGTCCTACTTTCTTGTGCTGGGCCATCCTTTTGGCCAGTAGTTGTTTCCCTGGTGTATAACTGATCACAGTCATCCTGGCACTTAACAGCATACATACAGTAATATTACTCTTTCTGCCAGAAAACTGGATATTTGTGATGAGCTAGTCTTTGCCGTAATGTATTTTGAGCAACTATGCCAAATCTTAAAACTGTGCTTCATGTATGGGTGGCAATATTGTAGGCAGAAACATGGGTGTACTATGGTGTCCCCAGTTTCTCCTATTGTTGCAAACCTGTACATGGAGGAGGTAGAAAGCATCATTGTCCTTTTAGGGATACCACAGAGTAATTGTTTCAGTTATGTTAACACCTGGGTTAAAATAAATCTTAGGAAATTAACGTGGGTTAAAATAAACCTTAGGAAATTAAACACGATCACATCAACTCTGTGGATAAATTTACAAAAGTCACACAAAAAGATGTCAAAGATGGCTGGTAGGCTTTCTTGGATTGTGAAGTCTCAGTCTCTGATGGACAACATTTGGAAACTGATGTGTACCGCAAACCCACCTACACAGACCAGTATTCACATTTTTTTAATCAAAGTCTTTATTATATATTGATTTTATTTTTTTAGAGCACACACACAAAAGATGAATAAAAACATACAACAAAATCCCCTCCCACGCCAGAACAGGTACAGGTAGTCCCCGACTTACGAGCGCTCTGACCTACAAGGTTCCGGACTTACGAGCTGGCGAATTTTTGGAAAAAACGCAAAAAATACTGAGTTTTTCTGTGTTTTTTCACCACAGTTCGTTAGCTAAACATGTGGACACACGTTTCCGATCATTTTTATGCACTCGTAAGCAGTTTTTCGATGAAAAACGAGTGTTTGTAGTCGCGCTAGCAAAACCGTTCCAACTTACGAGCGAAATTCCGGACTTACGAGACACGTGGCGGCCGTTCCAAGTTACGAATTTTCGCTTTACGAGCGCCTCGGAGGAACGGAACTCGCTCGTAAGTCGGGGACTACCTGTATTGACATGCTTTCAACATACAGCATAAATGGCTGCCAAGTGTCTCAAAATCTCTTAACATAACATTTAAATGTATATCTGATGTTTTCCAGATGAACATGATACATCACTTCTTTTTAACTTGGCAATCCATGGGTGCTTTTTATTCCAAATAAATGTCCAAAGCTGGCTTTTCAGGTTGGAAAAGGATGATTGTAAGAAAAACTGGCAGGCTTTGAAGCAAGTTCAAAGATTTGGGTAGAATATTCACTTTGACAAAATTTATTCTATCCCCCAGGGTTTAAGATACAGTTTGCCATCTAGCAATGCCTTGCTTAAGGTTCGATATGAGTGGTAGATAATTAGGCTTGGAGGTTCCTATAGTCTTGCGTTATCCATACACCAAGGTATTTAAAACAATTTTTAAACTAATTTTAAATGGATCAGTAGCTAAAATTTCCTTTTCTTTAGAGGTCGCAGGCATCAGCTCATTTTTCTGAAAATTAACCTCATAGCCAGATATTCAAATTTTTGAAGCAAAGTAAGTAACTCAGGAATACTATTGAGAGGATCTGATATATACAAAAGCATGTCATGGCAATAACAAAACTTTCTGCTCTGTGCCTAATCGATTTATACCTTTTTAATGATGGAATTTTGCCATAAAGCTACAGTTAATGGTTCTATTGCTAACACAAATAGAAGTACTGAGAGCGAGCACCCCTGCCTCGTACCACTTTGTAACTTGGAGTTGCTGGATATGTTGCAGTTAGTGCACACTGCTGCCATTGGGGAGATTTATATCAACTTCACCCATAATATGAATTTATGACCAAATTTAAATGGTTTTAAAGTGTCAAAGATAGCCCCTCTTCACCCGGTGAAACACTTTTTCAGCATCCTGCGAGAGTATGACTTTGTCACAGTTGTCAATGGGTGGATTGGGGGGGTATACCACTCAGAGCAGCCGCCTAATGTTGTAGAAAGCCTGACAATTTTCTACAAAGCCTGTCTAATCAGTTGGGACAATTGTGGGAACGATTTGTTCAAGTTGTCTTGCCATGACCTTTGCAAAGACCTTTTTGCATCAGTACTTAGTGAGATAGGTCGATATGAGCCACAGTTTAAAGGATCTTAATCCTTCTTTGGTAACAATGAAATTACAGTTTGACACATGCACAATTGCAATATTTGTGCAGCAAATGACTCTTCAAATACAGTCATTAATAAAGCAAATTTGAAAATGTATTAAAAAATTCAGTTGGTAAGCCATCTGGTATGGGGAACTTCCTGTTTTGCATGTCGTTGATCACAGAATTTATCTCAGCTACAAGGAACACTTTCTCCAAATCTCTGGCCAGATCAAGACCCACTGAGAGACGTTTTAACATCCTTAAAATAATCCTCTAATTCTAACAGGTTAGCTGATGAATCAGACATTTACAATAATTGGGAGAATTTACAAACCTGTATTAATTCCAGCATTATTGCGACACTCAATACCTTGGTTGTTATTTATTGTTGGAATAGTGTGGTTGACTGAATGTCACTGTAGCTGATGTGCAAGTAAACTCCCAGCCTTTTCACCATGTTCATAGTAACCATGTCTGAATTTACTGTATAAATTAAGTATTCTTCCTGTAGAGTAGACAAAGTATTAAATTCAGTTTGAAGAAACACTTTTTTTTTTTACTAAATCACTAAATGCAAGCGGACTGGAGACAGCTCCAAAAGTAGGAAGTGGTCTACAGGGCAGGTCAAACAAACACGCATTTCTCTTACCTGATACAGAGCCGTCGGCCGCCTTGTGTGGAAAAACAACATTCTCCATGGTCTTCTGCCTCAAATTTCCACTCATGATGAGTCAATTTTTGAAAAAATTACAAAACAGAAATCCTAAAACCAATAAAAAAAATTGTGTCGTTTCCTTCAGTAGTTCTTGGTGCAGCACCACCACAGGCGAGGGGTGAGGGTGGGGTGGGGGTGGGACAGATTGTCTCGATTGACTCAATGCATTGTGAATGGGAATCGCACCAGCTGAAAATATAAACAAATGTTCTGAATTTTGGACCCCAATCGAACTGAGTCTACTGGACTATCAGGTGTGAAAACACCCTAAGATTAAGTTTGTCTGCAGCTCCTCAGACTAAAGAAGTATTTTGAATAAAAGATGAAATGTTTCAACAAAGAGGAATCCATCCAGATGACCTGACTTAACCTTGTTAGAAAATCCAAATACAGGTGGTCCCCGACTTACGAGCGAGTTCCGTTCCTACAAGTCGCTCGTAAGACGAAAATTCATATGTCGGAACATGAAACACGTGTCGCTCGTAAGTCCGGCTTTTCGGTCGTAAGTCGGAAAATTTATGCTAGCGCTACTATGAACACTCGTTTTTCAAAACGTACATATTAGTTCGTAAACATGCTCAGAAACTTGTTTACAAACTGTTAGCTAACATACTTTCATCTAAAAACACATAACCAGTGCTGTATTTTCTGTATGTTCTGTACAACTTTACTGTTCGTTAGTCAGCTCGTAAGTCCCGAACCTCGTATGTCGACGCGCTCGTAAGTCGGGGACCACCTGTACCTTGTGAAGATGCTGCTGAAACCAGTAAAAGTGATATTGTATGCAAGGAAACAAGTCCTGCAATGGCATAGACGGAAATTGCCCCATTGTAAAAAGCCACGTAATTTAACTTTTGGAATAATGGCTTCTTACTGTGTGCACACATCTGGTTTAAACTGAATTTGTATTCTTTATTAGACAAGTAATTAGTTCTTAGAATTGAGTATAATTTACTGTACAAATGTAGAAGGACAATATTTTTTCTCATTAGAATTCAAAGAAAGAAAAAAAATACTGATTGCTTTTTTGATATTAAACCCTAATTTTCTGAATCTCTTGAGTTGTTATACATCTCCCGGTGCCCCCCAAAAGAAACAAGACATTTTAACACTTTTGCCTTCATTTCATCACAGGACAGAAATGGAACATACATCTGTATTATTATGGCTGTGTGTGTGCGTGCATGCACTTATACTCGTTAGTGAACTGTTAAACTCAAGTCTATAAAACTACAAAGTACAGCAAAGTGAGATCATAAATACATAATCCCTTTCTACAGGGGTAGCCACCACTTGGGGACAGATGAGAGGAGCAGTGAGGAATCGGCTATCCAGGAGAAATATTATGCTCCTCGCTTCCTTCAAATACCCCCAGACCTCAAAGTTGAAGAGGGACGGTTCTGTAGGATTGACTTCAAGGTGACACACACACACATTGTTTGCATTTCTTATGAAGTCCTTACATTAGATTCCACTTTTGCAGAACAGTTCCCCAAAATGCTGGGGGAAAAAAAACAGTCAAATTTGACTAATTGTTCACAAATTACTATACCGGTAAATCAAATCAAATGAAGCTGGCCACTTCCCACATAGGCAAACTTTCATGAATGAAGTGAGCTCCTTGAAATCAAAAGAGGTGTGGAACAGAAGCTTCAATGACATGGAGGACTACACAATGTGTGACTATAGAAAGCAACATCAGGGCACTAACGATCACTCGTTAGGTTGATGGTCCTCCTTTTGCACATGGACAACTAGTTTAGTCTGTCACCAGCAAACTGGTTGATCCACCATGAGACTTGAGTTTGTTACAGCTCTTTAGACTGAAGATTTTGGATAAAAGGCAAAACAGTTCAACAAAGAAGAATCTGTTCAGAGGACCTGACTCAACCTTGTTTGATTTATCTACCTGGATTATTGGGCATGCATCAAGACGTAAATTAACTCCATTTAGCTTTGCTCTTGTGTTCAAGGACAGGCAGCATCTCCTCATCAAAGACTAACCAAACAACTTGAGTACGGTAATATAGTTGTGAACTGAGTCAACCTTTATTTTGGTATGTGTATGCACACAAATTGTTGTCATTCACAGTTGGATGCAAGGCTGTGTGTAGCCTTTTTGGGTGAGATGCTACATGTGTCATACATGTTCTTTGCAGCTCAGTTTTATGTTTTTTTTTTTTTATTAACTTGGACAATTTCATCCTTCATTAATGGAGTTATGTGGGTTTTCATAAGCTGACAAATTTTAAAAGGATTTATGTTAGAGCAACAAGCAAACAGATGTTTTCTATGCAACTGTAATTGTCAGTTGAATAAGTTATAATAAATGAGTTATTCAACATTAAGGAGTACGGTAGTTACATTTATTTTACATTACATTAGATTACATTTAGTTACATTTATAAGTTACATCTGGCCCTTCAAGGACAGCCATTATGCCGATGTGGCCCTCTGTGAAAATGAGTTTGACACCCCTGCTCTATAGGTATAGATCCCTATATCTGATTTTTACAGCATTGATCCACCCCTTACTTGGTATTTATAGCTGATCTAAACCATGATAGCTTACATTCATTCAACCTTTATTTAGTCAGGTAAATCGTTTGAACCTCATGGGCTCATTTACATACCAGGTGCATATAGGTAGGGCTTAATGTAAAATCCCAATCATAAGCCCACCTAAAACCACATAAATGCATGTCACATAGAACCAGAGTGGCACAGACTGGAAGCCAACCAGCCTACAACCTTCGATGTGGGGACCTGCAACTCCAACGTTGGTCTTCAACCTTCATCCAAGGGCCGCCTCCTCTGCATCAATCGAGGGATTCCATCTGCATGCTGATTAAAAAAACAATTGTTGATGATGAAATCAACAACTCTAATCATTGTGGAATTACCGCTGTGGAATTACTGCTGTGGATTGTAAGTCTTTGTTTACCAAGGGATTACAGACTCAGTTTTCCAAGGGTTAACAAACTCAGTTTTCCAAAGGATTAAAAGCTTACCGCAATGGGATTACCTACGAACAGTATGGAATTTCTAAGAACATTATGGGATTATAATTTTTTTCTCCACTTGCTGGATTACGTAAAGATCAGAGACATTTGGTGGTATCCTTTCGTGTTGGACCTTATCTCGACGGACAGGCGATGACTTCCAAAAGGGGGGACTGTAGTGGACCAGACCCTGGTCTCTGATACACCTTCGTCTCTTTGAACTGTCCCAGTGACACCTTTTCACTGATTCTTTCAAAGAGACATTTTACCACTATTTTACTTTAATAATTTCAATCAAGACACATATTATTTCAGAAAAGACTTCCTTTTAATGTGTGGTAATTCAGAATTAATTAACAGAATAACTGTTGTCATTATTTGATCATGTTTTATGCTGTTACCAATGATGGTCACTTCTTCATATGATGAATAAAAAAAAACTATGGCAAAGTTGAATTATATGTCCGAATGACTTGTTCAGATTTGTTTTACAAAAGTTAAGAAGCTTAATCAGTAATCTGTACAACTGGCGACAGGTTTCTGTCACTTGTCTAAACACTTTCACTGAATAATCTTCACTTCTTTAACTTTTGATAACTCTCTTACCTGAGCTAAAATCTTTCCTGTTCTCTGGGAAACAACCAATGAACGAGTGGATTTAATTGGGTCAACTTCCTTTTTTAAGGCTCCACTTCCTGTCTGAGCCTTAGAGCTTGCTGGAGTAAGTCAAACCATGTACTTCTCCAAAGTGGTGATTGAACGTCTGTCTAAACGCCAATGACACGTCATCAGTTGGGGCTTCATAGCATTGCTGGCTATGAGTCCGCTTTGTCCGTTACTATGGTCCGAGCTGACGCACACATCTGGAGACGCTGAAAACGGTAAACGGACTGACCAGTTGGACCAAGGGCGATTTACCGTCTTCACGAGGTAACAAAGTTGTCAAATGCTTTGCCAAGTGTACCAACGTGTAGCTGAGATCGGCCAGAGAGCTGCCATGCTTCCTGGTTAAACCCACATTCACACCACTCACTCCATTTTCTTTCATCCTCCATTTTCTCTTCCTTGAAACTTTCTCTTATTTAAGCCAGTAAACTTAAGCTAAATGCTTGCAGATATAAGTTATTACAAGATCTATAACTTGTGTTCTGTTGTACTTAGAAGTTACGAACGCGTGATGTTATCTGCTGAAGTTAGTTACATAGGAAATTCTGATCGATCACTCCATGTAAATATGTGATGTAATTTAATGATTCTGTTATTAAATGGTTCATCTCCTGGTGAATCAACATAAGTAACGTTTCCTGTCAATTACATTTCGTCACTCACAATTTATCTGTTTAAATCCTAAAAAGAGAGAACTCGTTAAAATTAAATGCTAAGAATTTGTGTCAGATAAAATCTGCTCACTTTTTCATTTTGGAATATTGTACAGTCTGTAAAATTGACTAGTGCATATATCCTACACCTTCATGCTTGCTTAAGAAGAGAGTTCTACGATGGAGTTAAACTCAAAGCAGTCTGCTCCTCAGATAAATAATGTTAAAATATTATTTTTATTAATGAATGTTTCTGTTCATTGCCCTGAGACAACTTCTGTTGTGACATGACGCTATATAAGTAAACTTATGATGATGTCCATCAGTTGAAAAGAACAGAGGAATTCTCATTCATTCGTAGAACTGTAAACGTTCAGTGGGGGTGAAATAAAGTGTCCTGACCACCGTTCACCCTTCAGTGTGCATGCGGTCGTGGTTAAAGGTCAGGAGGACCGTAAACATTGAAGTGGACTTGCTTTGGACAACAAGTATTGTTTAGACTTCACGGCTCATGGACTATCATGGTTGTTATTGTCCCCCCCTCTCTCTCTCTCTCTCCCTCTCTCTCTCTCTCTCTCTCTCTTGGTGCAGACGGGGGCTATGTGTTTTTGGGACTGGGTCATGCTGTCCCAGGACTTGTGAGGGGCATGGCGAGGTTAATCGGTGTCCTCTCCCAGGCCTGAGAATCAGTAGTCAGGAATGTGATCTGAGTGGGCACAATGACGCTAATCCCCCAGCAAAGATGTTCTTTTCGTTTTCCTCTCCTCCTCCTCCTCACAAGATTTCCTTAATCGGATAACTCCTGTCCCATCAAACGGGGTGCGCGGACCATTGAGCTCTGGGAGAAAAACACTGGAGCAGAAGTGGTGTTTGTGTGTGTCACTCATGACGAAGGAGTCTCGAGCCGCAGAACCAGCAAACGGATATAGTGGTTGGACCCAAACT
>JBBPBX010000221.1:0-15446 GCA_038048925.1 Garcialebias charrua | reverse complement strand
ATGTGTCCAGAGCCGCAACAACCTGCTACAACTGTGATTATCAAGTGGTGGCCCGTGGACAACTTTAGATTTGTTGGAGGGGGCTTTTGATACCAGTACGGGCCACATATTAAAAAGCTAAAAAATATCTAACAATTTCTAACATTTATTGATATTTTTACAATTTAAAACAAAAGAAAAGACCAGATTCTTGTAAAGAAGGGAAAAATAAATAAGTTGTATTTTTTTTACCAATTTTTATTTATTTAAACAAACTATGAACTTTGCAGACCTATGTGATTTTTTTAATTGCTTAAAAAACAAATATAGAAATAAAGTTAAGGTGAGGATTTTATTCCTTGTATTAGTTCTAGTAATGGCATATTTGCAAAATTAATGACCACAAAGCTGAAAAATTAAAACAACTAAAACTAGCTTTATTTTTGTTTGTATAACAACCAATAAAATTCACTTTCATGTCAGTTTTGGTCAAAGTTTGAAAGAGCCGCTGCAGAGGTTGCAGACCCCTGTGCTACATAAAAGGCAGGAGTGTGTGTGTGTGTTTGTGTGTGTGTGTGTGTGGGGGGGGGGGGGTTCAATGGTCACACTTTGCCCTGAAGCAGCTGCGAGACTCAAGCTCTTAAGTGCAACTACACATGAAAGTCAACCGCTGGCCAAAAATGACAAAGTAGTTCCTTAGATTTGAATATATTAAAACTAACAGAGGGCACACACACACACACACGACTCGTTAAATCAAAATGTTGGTTTTTAAGCATTTAGTCTTTTCAGTTACGTCTGATTTCATAAACTTGTGTGGGACTGAAGTGAAGAAGTTGGACGAAGTTAGGTCGGGGCTAGTGAGAGCGACAGCTGATGGAGGGGTGCGAGCTGCTCGGGCCAAAAGCAGCTGGTCCGTTGCCAAGCATAAGGGAATACACAAGCTCACAACATTTCCTCTGCTCTGGCACGTCCATGATCCCTTTCACTACCCAGCATACCTTGTTTACTGTGCTGCACTTTTTGAATTTTGTTGTTGCCCCCACAGAAAACCACAAATGTAGCAAAAAACACTGAGGTGGGTTTGATTAATTCCACTGCAATGTAAGCTGAGCCTCGGAGCAGAAAAATCAATACCAATCTTCCGTTGTGGAAAATGACCAGAGATGATTTAAAGTTTACCAAGGCTGCTGTGTTCAATTTATCCATCTGTCTCTTCAACAAATGCTAGGGCTGTAATTAATGTTTTCATTTCTTGTTTAAATAAGGAAGGTCATTTTAAATATCGTTAGATCCAAAGCTAAAACAAAGATAGAAGATTGCCTATAAATTTAAATGTGATTGCAAATTACAAAGTTTGTTATAAACAAGTTCAAAACATGAGTGTTGCTTTTAATCAGAATACGTTTTGTTATCGTTGTACCAGGATACAGTGAAATTATGTGCGTACAGCTGTCCAAAAGATGGGTGGAGTGCAAGTTGATGCTGCTACAAGAGTGCGTCCCCTTATTCTTTATCAGAATGCTTTTAGATTTAAAAAAACGGGAAAATACCATGAGGGTGGATTGTGGTATTACAAAAAAAATCTCTTCACTTTTTTAAGACATCAAAAAAACTCTACCAGCAGCACATTCATAAAAACATTAAATATGCATTTGACGTCAAGACACTGTCCATCAGCACTTTCAGATAGGCCATAGTCCTGATAAGATTTTGGTCAGCCAGCACAGTTCTGATAAGCCTGCACAGAACTTCTCGGGGGGGGCAAAGTTTTTTTCCTTAGTTACCCATGTCCTAGGAGAATTTTAATATTTAGCTTGTATCCGAGGCTAAACAGGAGAGTCAGATTCAGATAAGCCACAATTGTTGATTTTCTTCAGGCAGACTGTTTTTTCTCGTCAGCCTTGAGTCCTGCTTTGTCCAAAATGGCCAGATTTATGGGTAGTCCACTCCACTGATCTGCGTTATGAGCCTCCTCAAGGTCATTCCCACATGATGTTGAGTCCTAGAAGCCGCAGGTGGCCTGCGATTCTCACAAATAACCTCCATCTTACGGTTTAGCTCGTTAATCAGCTGAGTTTGAGTCATCATAGCACGTAGCAAACACAGACTCTGAAGATTTGCCATGGCCGAAACTGTTGCCGATGTTTTCTTCAAGTTGATAAAACAGAGCCCCGCCGATTCTTAAAAAACGAACCCATCCATCCATCCATTTTCTTCCGCTTATCCGGGGTCGGGTCGCGGGGGTAGCAGCCTAAGTAGGGAGGCCCAGACTTCCCTCTCCCCAGCCACTTGGAGCAGCTCCTCTGGGGGAATCCCAAGGCGTTCCCAGGCCAGCCGAGAAACATAGTCCCTCCAGCGTATCCTGGGTCTTCCTCTGGGTCTCCTCCCGGTGGGACATGCCCGGAACACCTCACCAGGGAGGCGTCCAGGAGGCATCCTAACCAGATGCCCGAGCCACCTCAACTGGCTCCTCTCGATGTGGAGAAGCAGCGGCTCTACTCCGAGTCCCTCCCGGATGACTGAGCTTCTCACCCTATCTCTAAGGGAGAGTCCAGACACCCTGCGGAGAAAACTCATTTCAGCCGCTTGTATCCGAGATCTTGTTCTTTCGGTCATAACCCAAAGCTCATGACCATAGATGAGGGTGGGAACGTAGATCGATCGGTAAATTGAGAGCTTTGCCTTTTGACTCAGCTCTCTCTTCACCACGACAGACCGGTACAGCGCCCGCTTCACTGCGGACGCTGCACCTATCCGCCTATCGATCTCACGCTCCAGTTTTCCCTCATTCGTGAACAAGATCCCGAGATACTTAAACTCCTCCACTTGGGGCAGGACCTCCTCCCCGACCCGGAGAGGGCACGCTACCCTTTTCCGGCTCAAGACCATGGCCTCGGATTTGGAGGAACTGATCCTCATCCCGGCCGCATCGCATTCAGCTGCAAACCGCTCCAGTGAAAGCTGTAGATCACGAGCTGATGAAGCCAATAGGACCACATCATCTGCAAAAAACAGAGAAGCGATTCTAAGGCCACCAAAACGGATCCTCTCAACACCTTGGCTGCGCCTAGAAATTCTGTCCATAAAAGTTATAAACAGAATCGGTGACAAAGGGCAACCTTGGCGGAGTCCAACTCTCACCGGAAACGAGCCTGACTTACTGCCGGCAATGCGGACCAAGCTCTGACACCGGTCGTACAGGGACCTAACAGCCCATATCAATGGGCCTGGTACCCCATACTCCCGGAGTACCCGCCACAGAACCCCCCGAGGGACGCGGTCGAATGCCTTTTCCAAGTCTACAAAGCACATGTAAACTGGTTGGGCAAACTCCCACGCACCCTCCAGGACCCTGTTGAGGGTGTAGAGCTGGTCTAGTGTTCCACGACCAGGACGAAAACCACACTGCTCCTCCTGAATCCGAGGTTCGACTATCCGACGGACCCTCCTCTCCAGAACCCCTGAATAGACCTTACCAGGGAGGCTTAAGAGTGTGATCCCTCTATAGTTGGAACACACCCTACGGTCCCCCTTTTTGAATAGGGGAACCACCACCCCAGTCTGCCAATCCAAGGGAACTGCCCCCGATGTCCACGCGATATTGCAGAGTCGCGTAAGCCAACACAACCCCACAACATCCAGAGCCCTAAGGAACTCAGGACGAATCTCATCCACCCCCGGAGCCTTGCCACCGCGGAGCTTTTTAACCACCTCGGCGACCTCCGCACCAGAGATTGGAGAGCCCGATCCAAAGTCCCCAGGCTCCGCTTCCTCAGTGGAAGACGTGCCAGTAGGATTGAGGAGGTCTTCGAAGTATTCCGCCCACCGACTCACAACATCCCGAGTTGAGGTCAACAGCACGCCATCCCCACCATAAATGGTGTTGGTCGCGTACCGCTTTCCCCCCTGAGACGCCGGATGGTGGACCAGAATCGCCTCGAAGCCGTACGGAAGTCATTCTCCATGGCCTCTCCGAACTCCTCCCACGCCCGAGTTTTTGCCTCAGCAACCACCCGAGCCGCATGCCGCTTGGACTGCCGGTACCTATCTGCTGCTTCCGAAAACGAACCCCTGCTATCATAAATACAAAATATAAACATCTTCAGCGTCCTCCTGAGCCTGAGCTAAGAGACACATCAGCTGATCTCTGATGTACCCCGCAGCGTTAGTCTCAGCTGGACAAGAGGGCTCTCCAGGATCCTGTTGTTTTGTTGAAAAGATCATTTGTCTTAAAGAGGTCCTTAACTCACTGTGAAACGGTAGCTCCACCCCCAGACAAGATTCAAAATCCCTCATGAAAATGGGAGTGTCGAGAGACAAGGAGGGGAGGAGGTGGGTGGTTGAGCTGCGTTCACGCCCCCTCTAGCAACAAACTAAAACAAACTAAAACCCCAGCAAACAACTTACAGCAAGCAACAACAAAGAATAAATATGTAGATGTATTTATCTATTCCCACCCAATCTATCCAAAGCAAAAGGCCTAAAAAAAAATAATGATAATACCACAAGGTATTCCATTCGAACCTGGGTCTCTCGGACCCCAAACCTGCACTTCCACCACTGCTCCAACTTGGCATACATGCTTTGCTCATCCATCGCACCATAAGAAAACAAATACAACCAAATAGTTTCGATGACGTGAAAAGTATTCTTAAAAATAAATAGGTTAAACTTTACAAATACAGTAATAATGCCATTCCAAAAACTATAATATGCGTTGTTGCAGTACTTTTCCGACATGCAATGTACCACTTCCATATAAGGTATGAACTGCAGCGAGGACCTTCTCATCTCTGCAGGGGATTGGCTCTGCTTGAACCACTTTCGTGACGTCAGAGTGTACAAGACACGTCAGAGTGAACAGTCCTTGACCGATAAGAAAATTAAGCTGCAATATCTATGTTCAATCCATAGGGTTACCGTAAACACATTTTTAGACCAAATATTGCAGATTTAAACTAATACGCACAAATATGTGAAGATTAACACAGACATAGTGCTATACAACATTTTAGACACATTCTAGGGAGTTTATCAGCTAAAAAAAGTTAATTTGGAGTTTAGTTCCTCTTTAAAAAGAACAGATGCAATTCAGTCGAGTCAACCAGATCAGATTTACACAAGGACGCAAAGCTAATCAGTGCAAAAATAAAAGCCTGTGCATGGCTGAAAGCTGTTAGCTCTAAAGCGGAGAAAAACACTTTAAGTTGCTCCGAAGCTGCTCAGCTAAATGAGATGGTGGTGATGGGGGATACTTTTCTCTTTCCCTTTACTTTGTACTAAAAACAGTATAATTCAAGGCTCAGGCTGAAATTAATATCAGTCCTCTCTGACTTGTGCCGCAGATTTGTGTTGTCGGTTCAAATGTTGCTGACATTAAGCCACAGCAGATGTTTTCAGATCAGAATCCTCCCCATCCTTGTTGTAACTGGGGACAGCATCACAAATCTACCACCAGCCATTGTTTAGATAGCTGCACAGCTGCAGCGTGTTGTTTTTTAACACCTGATGATTGACTTGTCTTTTCAAACACAGTTCGTCTTTTATAAAAAATAAACTGGCAGCAGTAGATATAACTAGCTGCCGGCAACAGTGGCAATGAATAAATGAAGAGCTCAGTCGAGATAGATAAAGTTGGAAAAACTGTGGTTTCTTGAGGTGGAGATCAAAAACCACCTGCAAAACTAAAAGAACGTGCTTGGATAGTCATGTATGAAGTGATGTTCTGTTAGTACCCGATCAGATGGAGAGGAGGGCCAAACAAGTGTCAGTTTTACAGGTTTATAAAACTACTTATCGAACAATATCTGTGTGAAATGCAAACATACGTGTACCGAGCACAGACTGTGTATGAGGGGCTGCTGAATAAAGATCATGGGCATGCAATAATAATTTTCAGTCCTTTTCAACACAAGGACTTCTCCAGAAAACTTTACGTCAGGGGTTCCCAACTCTGGTCCTTGAGGAACACCATCCTGCATGTTTTAGTTGTGTCCTGCTAAGACACACCTGATTTTAATAAATGGGTGATTAACAGGCTTCTGCAGAACGAGAGGAAGTGATTAAATCACTGATTTCATCAGGTGTGTTAGAGCCGAGAAACAACTAAAACATGCAGGATGGCGTTCCTCATGGAACAGCACTGGGAACCACTGCTTCACATTGTGAGCTATTCAAAGTCTTACCAGTTTTTCATTGAGTGTTGTTACTCTGAAATTGTTTTACGTGCAGTTATAGCCAGTGTGGTGAACTTCTGCACATATTCAACATGTCTAAAATGATTGTTTTTTGTGAATGTCTCAGGCAGCAGCAGAAACACAACGTGGAAGAAGAGGAACGAGAGCAGCCATCGTGAAAAGATGAGCCCTTGCACGGCATGTACCACAAGCAGATTGAGGAAGTGGCTGATATCAACCAATTCTACCAGTGACTGGACTGAAGGACAGCACAGAGGCACTCATCATGGCAATCTGGGGTCTACCATACCAGACAAGACCCAAGATGTAGACTGTAGGTAAGATGCCCCTGAGAACACACAACTGCAGGGTGTAAGATCCATGCAGGCCAATGGAGCGACCCAGCTTCATGTTCACCAGCCTTACAACATGGCTCCCCTCACCTTAAAGACCCTGTAAAGTAAATTTCAATATTTTCTTCAATAAACATTATAAATGTCATAATTGTAATGTTGTAAATGAGTAAAAAGTTTCAAAATTGTAGCTCAATAATTTTGGAGTTATAGATCAAACTGTGTATAAAGATATGTCTGTTTCAGGATTTTTTAGGCGTGTTTTAAATGTGACCGCGTTTCGTCACGCGGGCTTCTTAAGTATAGCCCCACCCCCTGCAGCTCCAGCCGTATAAATTAGATCTTCGCCTCGGTGGAGCCGTTCACTCGCGAATCGCAGATAGCATCAGATAGCAATACAGGTAGTCCCCGACTTACGAGCGCTCTTACTTACGAGGTTCCGGACTTACGAGCTGGCGAATTTTTGGAAAAAACGCAAAAAATACCGAGTTTTTCTGTGTTTTTTCACCACAGTTCGTTAGCTAAACATGTGGACACACGTTTCCGATCATTTTTATGCACTCATAAGCAGTTTTTCGATGAAAAACGAGTGTTCGTAGTCGCGCTAGCAAAACCGTTCCAACTTACGAGCGAAAATCCGGACTTACGAGAACATGTGCTTCGTGTTCCAACTTACGAATTTTCGTCTTACGAGCACCTCGTTGTAACGGAACTCGCTCGTAAGTCGGGGACTACCTGTAGCATAGATATTTTGTTCATTGTTAGCTAGCTAATCAATTATGCCTCGTTCGTGCATCTTCCCTGGATGTTTAGCAGGTCGCTTTCGTAAATGAGCCCTCGAGGCTCAATAAGATTTACCTGACTAAATAAAAGTTGAATGTCGCAATGGTCAGGGCACCCGCTTGGTGACTTTATTTAAGTTTCCGAGAGATGACCGCCTGAAAAAACTCTGGATCGATTTTGTAACGAGAGGCCATGAAGACATCAGGATCATCTTTTTTGCTAAGAAAATGCGACAGGTCCATTGCATACTTAGTTATCAACGTGATTACTCTATATTTTAATCACCAACACAGACCCCGCATGCGATGTGACCGGGTCGGACCGGGTGCAGCGAGTCCGCTCATCTTCTAAAATAGCGCTTATTATTAAACACATAACAGCGGAGTTATGAATTATAGTTGTGTCCTCAACTTTAAAAACAAAACCAGAGTTGTTTGTGCACTAAAAACAGCGTAACTCTTGGAAAAAGGAGCTGCTGTTACAGCCAGAACTCAGATAAAAACAGAGCAGGTTTACTGGATCTCTGCTGCACCTGTCTGCCTCTCCACACACAGCTCTGATGCAGGCTGTGCTGAAACCACGCCCACGCGCTGACACGCCCCCAGCGTTTCAGACCAGGGCACAATTATGTTTTTTCATTATTTTTGAGACTTAATTTTATAAGGTAAACAATGTTTTTAATCAGTCAGATTTATGTGGGTGATTAATAACACATATTTATGCCGTGTGACAAACTCAAAACACACATTTAATTTTAAGTTCAGTTAAAGCAAAATTAAAGCAGTTAAAGCAAAATTATCGAGGTCTATTGCGATATTTTACAGAGTTAGGGATTTACTAAATGATAAAGCACTTTATTTGTTGTATAATACATTATTTGTGCCACACTTAATTTATGGTATTAGCGTTTGGGGTACGGCGTGTAAATCAATTACAATGCCAATTTTTATATTGCAGAAAAGAGCTATTAGAATTATCACCAGAAAGAATTCTCATCATCCTTCAAGCATTTTGTTTTATCAAACAAAACTGTTGAAATTTTATGATTTAATTGATTATAATATTTTGATAATTTTGTATAAAGCTCAGACTAATGCACTTCCTTCTAATATTCAGAAATATTTTGTCAGAAGGACGAGTAATTATAATCTTAAGGGGACAGATATATTTGTGAAGCCACCTTTTAGGACTAGTTTGAGGGGAAGATCTACCATAATTGAAGGAATAGGGTTATGGAATAAATTGGAGTCTGATATTAAAGTGGTCAGATCAATTGTTACATTCAAAAGAATGATTAAGTTTAAACGGTTAAAAACATATATTTAAATGAGTTGAAATTTGGAAGTTTGTGTATGACACCGAGGGTAGTAATTATTATTTAAGTTGTTCACTATTTTGGAAATTACATGAGTTGGTTGTATCATGTGTTTATTTTTAAAGGTTAAAATTAAGTTGATTATTTATTTGTAATCCAAGTAGTTGGGTATATGAATTGTTTATTTGAGAAAAAAGGGGCAGAAAAAATAAGATTTTTTTCTTCTTCTGCCGCCTTTCATTTTATATATATTTTTTCTCTTTTTTTCTGTATTGTATTGTTTTCTTGTTTTAATCATAAAATGAATGAATAAATAAATCAAATCAAATCAAATCAAATTTTACTTTACACGGTCTTTCAGTGAAGCTTTCCTTGAGTTACACATTTGGCGTTTGCTGTGTAAGTCCTCACTGCAGGACTTACACAGCAAACGCCTCACTCGGAAAGCCCACTGCATGGCAGGTGATCCCACACACCCACTACACAGCCGCTTTAGACTGCTGCCATCAGGGAGGAGACTGAGGAGTCTCCAGGCTCGAACCAGCAGACTGAGAGACAGCTCTGTTCATCAGGCAGTCAGAATGCTAAACACTCTGCCTGCTCTGCCTCCCCTCCCATTTGAACTGCCTTAACACTAAAACTTTCTCACACATTACCACACAACACAAAGATTTTAACACTGGACTCTGTGTCATCAAACGGGTTATTCACTAAACTCTCGGTCATGTGCTCATACAGTTTGCACTACTTCTCATACTTGCACTAATGTTTGTATTACATCACTGCCTATAGTCATAATACTGTTTACATTCTCTGTTTACATTTATTAATACTGTTTACTTTTATTACTACTGCTTACATTTAATTACTACTGTTTACATTTACACTACTCTAATATCTACACCACTGCTGATACATATACAGTGTGCTCTGAACGGTCTTATTTAGGGATGCCCAATGTGCCTTACTGCATATGCCACTTTTTGCCTCTATAACAACATCAACTACTACCTCATACATATACTGTGTACATTAACTCATACGCTGCTTTGCCACTTTGCAAATGTCAATGCTAGAAACCTTTAGTTTATTTTAGTTATACTTTTTATACTCTTTTTTTTATACTAGTATGCAAAAACTCAGGACAGTATTATGTTCATTAAATGTTTAATGTTTTAGTTTTAGAGTTGGTGTAAATTTTCATACTCTTATACCACTATGCAAAAACTCAGGACAGTGTTAGTTTTACTATTTTATGCTTATGTCTATTATTATATGTTTCAGTGTTTCAATGTTTAGATGTTTACTGTTGCACCGAGGGACTGAGAGAAACGCAATTTCGGTCCTGTGTATGTCCTGTACAGTACATATTGCAGATCTGACAATAAAGTTGACTTTGACTTTGACTTTGACTTTGAGTTGGAAACTGCTTGTTTAAAATGTATTAATTGTACTACAGGGGCATGTGTATTTCAAATTACCGTAACTCCTCGCTACTTCATACAATTTGAATCATTCAAACTGCCCCTGAAAGCTGTGGAGCAGAGCGTTCTGATGCTATTACATGCATTACAGTAATGACTGAGTGTCGTGTGGGGAGGAAAAATGAGCAGCAGCTGCAGGCGGTGTTTGTGTGACAGGGCAGTATCCAGTCAAACTTTTGGTGCGGCTTCTTGGAGATTAGATACGTTTTAGAGGTGTGTTCTGTGTGAATAAATCAGAATCTTCTAAATAGTAGTTTTAGTATTTTTCTTGAAGAGATTTTACAGTGTTTTTGCAATTTTTGCGTGTTTTTCACTGTGGTTTTCTGGGGGGAGGGGGGGTTCTGTGTATTTTGAAGTGTTTTTGTTTAAGCCACTGTGATTTTTCCACATGTTTTTGGACATTTCCTTCTATCCCAACCTGCAAAAATGAGTGCACAAGAGAAAAGACAGCGTTGGGAAGGAAAAAGTGCAGTTTGTGCCACAGAAGCACACTTTGGATGTGTGATGTGGGTCATGTGGTTCTCTTTCTTCAGGTGGACAGGAATTGTTTCCGAAACTACCACTGCTAAAATAAAATAAAAACCTGGCTTTTCACAAATATAACAGCTTGTATGGAACATGGACTCAGAAAGCTCCAGAAATGTAAAACTGACTTGAGTTGTTGTAAAATAGTTTGAATTCGATTTTTGCAATCTCAGCGATGTTCAATCTGCACTTTTCAAGATCTATAAAAGGAATGTTGAAGAAAATTATTATTTTTTCCTTTTCTTCTTTATAACACACAGTTTTAGGTATTTGGTTACATAAGAATGGTAAATACTTGAAAAGGGGTGTAAATTATTTACACATAGGGCATTTTTTGGCACAATTATTGACAAAAATAGACAAGAAAGACCCAGGTGTTTTAATAAATACATCTATTATTATGGTATTAAAAGGGTTGCACAGTACAGATTGAAAGGCAACACGAGGACGGCTGCCAGCTGGGGAACAGGAGGGTATTGAGTTACAAGTGTGGTTTATATGTGGTTTAAAATGCAGTGTGAGTGTTCTGAAACAACGAGCTGCTGAATGATGCCACAAATGTGACCATTACAAGTGCAGAGTTAGATAATCTGCATAATTTTAATGCTCCATCTATTTATTTACCTGTCTAGTATTTAAAAAAAATAGATTTAACTCAAGTTTTTTGAGTTAAATCTATTTGACTTCTTAATGTTCCAGTTTTTTTTTAAAAGTATTTTTATATACATAATTCCACAAAACAAGTTTATACTTGTGTTTCAGAATGACCGCTTCTAAGCAGTCTTTAAACTTGTACTTCCCATTTCACGTTGCAACAACCTCTCCTTTGTGTATGATTGTTTCATCATGCGCCTCTAATCCCGACAGAGAAGAGTGTCACATAAATGTCGAGGACACTAAAACCTTTTGTCATCGTCACACCCATCATTTATCCTCGTGTTATTTCCTTGCCTGTGATTTCTGGTTCCCAGTAACGCCACAGAAAGCCGACCACAGCAACTGCGCGTCCTGTGTCTGACACTCGCCAACGTATCTGGGTGCACCAGTCAGCTGAACGCAGATCCAGTTTCCTCGTCGTAATACCCCTAACAAGACCGTTCCCTCTGCAGCCACATGTCAAACCTTCCAAAGTCACCTCACAGGATGACTCTGCGTAGAAGAAACAGGAAACTCGCAGCTTCCATTTTCACTGTTTCCTCTCATTTCCAAGAGATGAGACGCAACCAGATACCCACCAGCAGACACAAGATGGACACCTAATGATGTCTACTTGGCTTCTTTTCATCACTTTCTTGGTGAGATTGGGAAATGTTTGAAGGGTGGCGTATGGTTTGTTGCCTAGCTTTTCTTCTGCTGGAGTCTATATGAGCGTAACAACATGACAGGAGATGGACAACCATGTAATGGCAGAAACAGCAAACAGGGCAGAAATCCTTCACTGTGACTGAAAGCTGTTTGACAGTTCACTAAACGTGCTGTACTTTTCAGATAAAATCTTTACATCTTAAATATAAGTTTCGCTTGCTCAGTGTTATTTTTACCGTTTTATGTTCAGAATAGGTTAAAACAACCAAAAAAACTACAGCGGACACGTGTTGAAGGCTTTTGTCAAAGATGCGGCAGCAGCTGCTACAGTCAGCTTACTGTGGCCCTCACTTTAGTATTTTTAAGTGAGCATTCTAATAACTTATTTTATGGGCTGGTAAAATGTTTATGTTAAAGCTGCTATATGTAACTTTTCTAACAATATTTTTTAAACATATTTCTTCACTCTGTCACTATCTCCTGACAGACTGATGTTAGACAAAGTAATCTCTGAAAAAAACNTTTTATTAACATATAAACACAGAAATTCATAGCGGCTGCGACAGGACATGAAGTGGAGGCGGAGTTAAGGAAGCTGAGCTGAATTACAGCGAGAGCGAGGGGGAGCAGAGCCATATATGGCTCTGAGGGGGAGGGACCAGAAACGTGTCTCTGTTCAAAATATTTCTAAGTTCCAGCGTGTTCCAGAAATTACATAGAGCAGCTTTAAGCAATTATTGGTAACAATTTACAATAAGGCGCCCCTTATAGATGGCTAATAAAGTTTATTATTTCCTCTATAAACCCTTTATAAATAATATCGTTTATTATGCATTAATTAAGGGTGACAGAGAGACAAAACTGATCAGTTTCTAAACCAAATCTGTTCAACTTTATATTTAATCTAGAATTGTTATATTAAACATTTCAGACTTTGTAAGCACAATAAGCATTTGTAAACCTATTTTTTTGGATATAATATTAGTTGTACAATAGATACTTATATTGCAGTGATAAAGTACAATATTATATGCTAACGAAATATGCTCACAAATGCTTATTGTGCGTACAAGGTAGTAACTTAATCTGAAATGTTTAATATAACAAAACTAGAAACTGAACTGATTTAGCTCAGAAACTGGTCCGTTTTGTCTTTGTCACCCTTAATGAATGCATAATAAACAATTATTAATGATTTATAAAGTGGTTATAGAGGAATTAATAACATATCTATAAACTATGTCTTAGCAAGGGGAGCCATATTGTAAAGTGGTACCCACTTATTGTTACGTGTTGTTGAATAAAAATTAAAAAATTGAGCAAAGATCTTAAACAGATCATGTATATCAGCCATCAACTGCCCAGATGATTGGCGCTCGACATAGAAAACTCATATTGTTCAATCTCTAGTCATGGTGTAGATAAAATACTTTTTATTTACAGTCTATTTTTTTCTATCGGCTGCTTCCTTCTTCAGGGGTTGCAACAGCGATCTAACTCGCACAAACACTTAATTGTTTTTATGTCAGATGCCCTTCGTGACACAACCAGACCACGGCGATACCACAGCCCTCTGTGTGGAGCAGATGGTGGGGGTTGAGGGCCTTGCTCAAGGGCCCAGAGTGGGGCAAATGAGGACAGGTGTGGGTGTTTCACATTTACCACATTTTGATGTTGTCAGTCTGGGAGTCAAACCGGCAACTTTCCGATCACCTTCCCTAGTCTCTGCGCCACCACTCCAATAATCTAATATTTTGTATATTATCTGCAGATGGAGTCTGTAATCTTCTGGGACGGGCAATTAATCTGAACGGTTGGTTAGGTTCTTTTTTTATTTAATAGAAGGAAAAACAAGTGTAAACTGAACCCTGTTTTATTTTTAAGATAAAGGTCAGAGCCAAACGGGTAAATAAAAAAGTATTTTTGGCACAAGAGAATTAATTTCTGAAGACTTCAAGAATTACTGACATTTAATAGGTTGGAAAAATGTCATAAAGCTATTACAGATGAGTTTGTCCACATACTGGAAAAAAAAATATTCACTAGAATGTGCAATTTCCTGTGAGGAAAAAGTTTTTTTAAATATCTGAATAAATAAAATATTTTATTACACAAATAACGTGTCCACCATTTGAAAAAAAAAAAAAAAAAAAAAAACACTAAAGGCTTTAAAGACAATAGGCTTTAAATCAAAATAAAACTTTTTGTTGTTAGAGGTACAGAAGAAAAATCTCAAACCAATGTAAAAAATCTTGTTCTCTCTGTGAAACATGGTGGTAGCAGGCTCATGGTTTGGGCCTGGTGTATTTACAAAACATAATTGCTTATAAATGTGGTAAAAGAACTGAAAATCAGTATTTACTTGTATTTTATACATTTTTAAAAAAGCTAAACCTTTGAGGTGCACATCAAGTACTGTCATAAAGCCTCAAACAGTCGAGCAGACAAATATTACTGGATTTTCTTTTCTGTTGTATTTCCAGTTATTCAAAACAGGATTTTAATTTAACGTGTTCAGACCTGCATTTGAAACGATCCGATCAAATGTTCAAAGTCAAATATTTTTGAGCCCAAACTTTATTTTCCAAATAATTTTTCCCATTTTTTTGTCATCCATCCATCCATTTTCTTCCGCTTATCCGGGGTCGGGTCGCGGGGGTAGCAGCCTAAGTAGGGAGGCCCAGACTTCCCTCTCCCCAGCCACTTGGAGCAGCTCCTCTGGGGGAATCCCAAGGCGTTCCCAGGCCAGCCGAGAAACATAGTCCCTCCAGCGTGTCCTGGGTCTTCCTCTGGGTCTCCTCCCGGTGGGACATGCCCGGAACACCTCACCAGGGAGGCGTCCAGGAGGCATCCTAACCAGATGCCCGAGCCACCTCAACTGGCTCCTCTCGATGTGGAGAAGCAGCGGCTCTACTCCGAGTCCCTCCCGGATGACTGAGCTTCTCACCCTATCTCTAAGGGAGAGTCCAGACACCCTGCGGAGAAAACTCATTTCAGCCGCTTGTATCCGAGATCTCGTTCTTTCGGTCACGACCCAAAGCTCATGACAAATTTTTTTGACATCATAATAATCAAAATTCAAGGTCGGAATCATAACTTGGAAACCGTCTGCGACAATGATAAAGATAAATTGAAATGCATCTAGAATCAATTCAGTTATTAAAACCATGTTTCTCCTTTATTTATCGTCAGCTTTGTATCCAATCAGTCACGATGCAGGGCAGAAAAAAACTCAAGGCCACAAAAAGGACAAAAAGCCGCAGGAGAGACACTGAGCTGGATGCAGCGGTACCTGAAATACTCATTTATCATTTAATACCAGACAAGTTTAGCTATTCAAAATAATTATATTTACAAATCGCCTCATTCCAAACATAAATAAACCACTATGAGCAGCATCACCTTTCAGCCTCCCCTCTGTCCAGGGGACCACTCTGCACTACACACAAGTGTATGAGTCACTGTGTGAATCAGCTATGATTCAACCCCCACAAGCAAAGTAAAAAGGCAGTCACCCTCATTA
>JBBPBX010000220.1:125093-138606 GCA_038048925.1 Garcialebias charrua | reverse complement strand
AATGTTCAAGGATGCCCTCGAGGACATTTTAAGTTCTGATAAGGATGGAATAATCAGCCCGTTCTCTCTGTTGCGATCCATAAACATTCTCGAGTAATGTTGGGGAATGGCCAAGGACATGCCTATGGGAATCCAAGAGTCCTGAAATGATGACACAATGTTTATTCAGCTGGTTTCCTGTGGTCATCAATTGGAAATTCCGCGGTGGGAGGGAGGGGGGCAGAACGTCAGATCACATGTTCTCCAGGCAACTCAGATAAGGTGGCCTTCAAGGCCAGCCATGGGATATACATATACATTGAATTTATAAATGTAAATTCAATGTATAGTTTAAATCTGTATCTGCTGATCAAAACCAACAAGAATTACAACTCATAGTGTCACAATCAAAAACGAAAAAAAAAAAAACAGGGAGTGGACTGTGTTGATTTCCCATAATGCTTAGCAGTATTTTAGTGTTCCAGACTGCATCATGAGTCAGAAGGATGTCTGTGATATAGACCTGCCTCTTGTGTGCTATTCAAGTTTGGGTAATACTTGTTGTGAGGCTTAAGGCTGGTTTATACTTCTTGTCGCACGTCGTTTACCCCCCGTTGAGTGAAAAAACGTTGTGCAACTTCCGTCTGCACTCCCGTTGCGATACCCCGGTGACAGCTGTCTTGTACATGGCCCCCTGTCTGAACTCCGAGACACGGACGATGCGGCTCGCAGCGTGTGATTGGTTCAAAGTTTGTGGGCGTTTTTTGTTTGCGCCTTTCAGCGCGAGCTGAATTTCATTAAAATATAACTACAGAAACGCCAAAAAAAATATGTGTTAGCTGAATATATTAGTGTTTGAGTTAAAAAATGTTAACAACTGATTACAAATCAGCTCCTTTCAGAACGTAATAAAACGAAGCGCGCACCCATCAGAGCATTTCCGCCTTTCCGCGCGAACTGAATTTCATTTAGGGGAGGGCTGTGCAGTGCGAAAACGGCTTTCCAGAAGCCGGTTTTTGTTTTTGCTTTGACATGGATAGTTTTAAAGAGAAACTCGCCGAGGCGGTCCGGTGGCAGTGCGCGTGACGTATGCAGTGAGAGGGAAGAGGGAGGGATCACTATAATGTATCCCCCAGTCTTTTCAAAGTATAAACACTCAAATGCGGTCGGTGACACACACGCAATTACGTCATCGCTGGGCACTCAACGGGGGTAAAAGACGTGTGACAAGAAGTATAAACCAGGCTTTAGAGTGTCTTCTTTGGGTTTAACTCACACAATGTTAAGACACAAGTCACAGAGTATAGTGTAATGCTCTCCATTCAAGAAATTCATTATTACAGCCTCATATACCTGAACTGTATCGGATCGGAAAAGGTATCGGTCGATACCCAGATTTAAGTATCGGATTGGAAGTAAATGGAGCTTATTTATATAGCGCTTTCCAGCCCCCTCTGAGGAGCCCCAAAGCGCTTTACAATAGAAGCCATCTACCCATTCATACACACATTCATACACCGTTAATGGTAGCCTGCCTTATAGGGCGCTATCCAGACCTACCGGGAGCAACTCGGGGTTAAGTGTCTTGCCCAGAGACACAACGACACATGGTGGGCGGATGCGGGACTCGAACCTCCGACCTTCCGATTGGGGGTCGACTGCCATTACCACTGTGCCACGGCCGTAAGAAATGTGGATCGGTGCATCCCTACTATCAAGGAAATGTGGCCATTTATTTAACAAATCCTAAAATTACACCATAACATGTACATTGATTGATTGATTGATTGATCATATTCCTATAATTTAAACTTCAGCACAGATGAAATCCTGTGTCCGTAATTTCTAGGAACAACTGAATAAAGTTATTAGATGGTATCTAAAAAAGCTAAGTCTGGTCCTCTGGACATTCAAAAAAACAAAGCAAAGCAAAAAAAATTGTAGAAACGTTTTGTCTTTCGTCCAAAAGACTTCCTCAGTCTGAGGTGCTGTATTATAAGACTGAGCTGAATACAGCACCTCAGACTGAGGAAGTCTTTCGGACGAAAGACGAAACGTTTCTACAATTATTTTTGCTTTGCTTTTTTTTTTTTTTTNTTTTTTAGATTTTTCTACCTGGATTATTGAGCATGCATCAGGTTATTAGACTTATATTACTTATATCTGAAGGCTCTTTAGCTTAGTTACTGGCAAGATAAGGGGTAGAAGGAGGAAAGAGAGGAAGGGAATTATCTTGAAATAAGTTTAACCAGAAACATGGCAGCTCCTCGGCGACATCAGTTAAACGCCGGTCCACGTGGGTAACATCGACTTTTTACCTTGCGAAGACGTCTGTCTCGGTTTCGGTAAAAGGGCCAGCATTAAACGTACACTGGATCGTCTGTCCAGCTACATCCAAACAGGTCTCCCTGCGTGCTCCCAACAGTGTCCCAGTTGTCCGCGTCAATCGGAACGAGGTAGCGGCAATTCCTGGTTGGTTGGTTTTCAAAATAAAATATTCCTCAAAAGGAATTCTTATTCAAAGCTTGGAGCTTGAAGCTCGGTTCGGATTTACAGCAAGCATGCCATAAATCCTTAGCTAAGGGCCAGACCTTTGGCTCATGGTCAGAGTACCACAGCTTTAAATACATTTTTGGATAAATATTTTCCCTAGACAAATCACCTAGTGTTTTATCAACATATCTCTTCCAAACCATAAACATTGAACTCCAAGTGTATTTTTTCTTTTTTTCTTTTCTTTTTATACCAACTAATTTAATAATAATAATAATAATAATAATGAATTCAATTTATAACACACTTTTCATTAGTGAAAATCTCAAAGTGCTACACACATTGAATGCTACACACATTCATACACCGGTAGCGGCAGACTACCATGCAAGGTGCTTTCCAGTCCTACCGGGAGCAACTCGGGGTTAAGTGTCTTGCCCAAGGACACAACGACACATGGTGTGGGGAACCGGGATTCGAACCGCCAACCTTCCGATCGGGGGACGACTGCCATTACCACTACGCCACGGCCGCCCCTCAACCACATGAAACATTAAACTACTCAACACTACAATCAAGAGTCTCTATATAAAGTCCATGCACTGCTCTGGTAAATTTGATAATCAATCAACAGCAATATGGTGCTTACCGGCTGTCCTTCACAGGTTGTAGTAGACTTTGTTTGCACAGTTGTGATTTCAGGTGAGCTACAAGCACTGCTTACCCTTCATGCTGCAGTCTCAGTCCAAACAGAGTGACAGATCTGTCACTTCCAGAAATACCTGCATGATTTGATTGCCTAGATTGGTCCCGCCTGGCCCTCCTCATTGAGCAGCAGAGAGGAGTGACAGGGAGGAGCAGCAGCCAGGTAGTTTGCCAGAACAGTTTTATCAGCTTTTTGTTTTTGTGGCACGTGCCCTCCATATCTGATCTGAGAGCAGTTCCGTGCTGGAGAGTGTTGCGTTACTTAGATGTGTGTGCTGATGAGCTGCAGCTCCCTCTGGGCTGTGGCAGGAATACAGGTTCACAAGGTTAGTGGGGTGATAAAGCAGAGGGGATAAAACTGTCTCCACATGCTCAGAGGCTGAATCTCCCCTGAATCACACACACAATTGGTCATGGATGAAGTGCCCAGGTCCCCCATTCTTCGTCTACCACACACACACATTGGTAAATGCAAAGATGTGCATGTGTGTTTGTAAGAGTGATGGTGAGTTCCATTGCATCTTTGTCACATTCCCTGTGGGACTGCAGCCCTTCCAAGTGTCAGATGGCCTGCCAGGCAATCAGCTGAAAATGTTATCCCCAGACTTCCAAGCCACAAGGAAGACTGGTTATTTTTCTGTCCCACAATGTTCAATCTTTTCTTCTGCAACAACCAGAAGAAAAAAATGTCAAAGTCAAGGTGAGGACAGAAATGTATCTCAGTTCACCTGATTGAGTGTGCACACATCCCAAAAATAAGACAGAAGATTTAGAAGCTTTGCCAGGCCCATGCACAGATATTGCCCCTTTATCCTCTGAATAATATGACATTATCGCACAAAGTCTAAAAATGCTCTTTCCATTTAGTGGTGCTATTGTTGAGCTTTCAGAGGAAAAGAGAGTGTCTGGATCAAAAGTAATTTCTTTACTTTCATTGTTACACCATGCACTGGAGGATGAGGATATGGGAGTTGCCCTTAGTCAAGAAAACTCTGCAATGGTTGAGAATCTGAGGAGACAGTTAAGATAGAAGCTATTTATTTTACAATCAATAAGCATAATGCCCCTGGCAACACTGCTCGATCCCAGGTTTAAGAAGACAGGCTTCTTTACCCCCAGTAAAACAGCAGATGCAGAGAAGAGGCTCATTTCTGAATGTGCTGCTGTTTTACGACACTCTTCCACAGCAGCAGTTTCATCAGCAGCAGTTTCATCATCAGCTTCATCTGCAGCAGCAGCTTCTCAGCCCGTGACTCAAGGTACATGGATACATTATGATCATAAAATTGAATTTAATAATTTACAGTTTGGATGGAGAAAAGTTCGGGAGTGATTTGTGACAAGAAGGTGTCTGCAAAAGGTCAAAGGAAAAGTTTACAAGACAGTGGTGAGACCAGCTATATTGTATGGTCTGGAGACAGAGACATGGACAAAAAGACAGGAGAAAGAACTGGAAGTGGCAGAAATGAAGATGCTGAGGTTCTCCTTAGGAGTGACAAGGATGGATAAGATCAGGAATGAGATCATCAGAGGTACAGCACATGTTGAACAACTGGGAGATAAAGTTAGGGAGGCCAGACTGAGATGGTTTGGACATGTCCAGAGGAGGGACAGTGGGTATATTGGTAGAAGGATGTTAGAAATGCAGCTGCCAGGAAAAAGACAAAGAGGGAGACCAAAGAGGAGATATATGGATGCAGTTAGAGAGGACATGGAGGTAGTTGGAGTGAGGACAGAGGATGCAGAGGACAGAGTGAGGTGGAGGAGGATGACTCGCTGTGGCGACCCCTGAAAAGGGAAAAGCCGAAAGAAGAAGATTTTTTAGGTAGCAAACTTTGGCATCTCTTGGACACCACGGTCCTGCAGACACAGACCACAAATGTCACTACAGATGCAATAGTGGAGGTCCAGAAGTATCTTAATGAACCAAACATTGGACAATTGGAGAATCCCCTGGAATATTGGCATGGATGGAAATATGTGTATCCAAACTTGTACAAACTTGCTGTAATTTTTCTGGCTACCCCTGCTCCATCTGTGCCCTGTGAAAGTTTTTCTTTCTAAAGCAGGTGAAATCATCTCCAAAAAGAGGAACTGTCTGAAGCCCAGTACAGCAGAGAAGCTCTTGTTTTTGAGCACAAACAAATAAAAATGAGTCCCCTGCATCATAAGCACTGTTTCAAAGTCACACAAGCACATTCTCATCAAAACTCTTCACTATTTACCCCCATACACTTTCCCTTTTAAACCATCATCATAAAGACAGATTAAGATCATTTGCAGATTAAATTTAGACGTTGAGGTCCTCACAAACATGATTTTTTTTTATTAAACTTAAAGCTTCACAAACCAGTTACATTATTATAAAGCATCAATCTGTTTTACATTTATAGTCCACTTGATGGGGCAGTAGAGTAAGTGAAGCACCATGGCGAGTCGGATCACGAGATGAGCTATTTAATGAAAGCCTCAGTGCCTCATGAAGCTTCATCTCGCCATCACTAGTCGTTACCGTGGTCTGATAGGCAGATGAAATCCAAAGGGGCAGGCAAGGCGAGGAGTCAAAAAACAGGATACAAAGCTATGGAACAAGATACTATGATGAAAGGTTTCACTATCAGGGACCATGACGCTACGTTCACACCGAACGCGTTTTGAGCGGCCAAAAAGCGCGTAACGCCTCCAGGTGGACGCACTGGACGCACTGGTGTTCAGACCGGAACGAGAAGTAGCAACGGTGGTGGCGGCGGGGTGTGGGAGGAGCTAAAATCGGCTAGCAAAGCTTAAACTTGCTAAACGTGAAAAGTTTACAATTCAAAACTTACCCGATATCCCGACTTCCTCACTGACACTCCGCCAGGCAGTTTCTCCTCCATACTTGAACACGAATTTGCGGGTTGTTTCTGTGTCTCACAAACAATACGTCACACTTGCGCAACATCCGTCCCCTCGTTACCGCGTCACATAGCTGACTCTCCCTGATTGGTTGTCAAGACGCGTTGAGCGGCGAAAGTTCAGCTTTTTCAAGTCGAGCGGCGGCGGCTGCCGCGGGCACCGCATGCACGGAAAACGCTCTGCCGCCCCTTCCGCGCAGCTCAAAACGGACGTGACGCGACGCACGACCCCTAGAGGTGCGTCCCCCATTGACTTTGCATGTAAACCGGCCGCTCCAGCATCTCAAAACGTGTTCGGTGTGAATGTAGCATGAGAGGTTTAATAATACAGCACTGGTGGAGAGGGAGAATGCAACTTATAAAGAGTGCAGAGCAGGTGAACTAGATTAGCTGAAGCAGGTGAGGGGAATCAGGGCTGACTGCTGTGATAAACAAGGGAGGCGGGGCATGGCTTGGAAGCTTGAGCTGGAGATGGGTGATAGGCATTGGGTGATAGGCATTACAAAGAAGGGAAGAGAAACTTTGGCATGGAGGGCTGAAACAATAGCAGGAGGGAGTGTGAGACCTGGGCCGATGTGGGGTCAGCGGGGGCCACTGACCATTACATATGGGGGCAATTTGTGTGTACATTTACTATAAATTGGACATCCATCCTGGTTACTACTATCACACCACAAAAAAAATTGTCAAACTGTCAAATATTTGTGTGTTTTTAAGTTAGCTGTGGCAGCCATTTTTACTTTGTAATTGTTTTGACCCCAAACCTTAATCACTTGTAGATGCGCATCCAATGATTTCTTCAAGTTTCAGTAAAATTCATCTGGTGGTTTATGAGATATTTTGCTAACAGACACGCAAACATGTGCACACTCACACACAGACATCAGCATCAACCTTACCGCCTTTTGGCGGCGAGCAAGTAAATGCAAAATCAAAATGTGAGCATGTTGCTTTCAGCAGCTCTTTCAGCCTGTTTCTGGTAATATTTGATCATTTATTCCATATACTGTTTTTGATTTCTGTATGCAGCAATCAAACACTCAGGAGCTGCTTGTTTTTGTTACATAACTATGAGTTTTATTTGAACCACCCAAAGCAGTGTTACTGATAGAGATTATCTTAAAATGTGTATTATTTCGTGTGTACATTTGAATAAAAGTGCTTCAACTTATTTACCTCCTCTCCTCTCATCTCCCTGCAGCTTCTCCTGTCAGAATAATTAGAAACCAATTTGGTCGAGGATTTGTGAGGTCTGCACATATCCATCAGAAATGAGCATTTCTGTTGACTCAGCCTTTAGAAAACAACCAACATGCCCACAGTTTGGAGCCTGGGACTGTGGCATTGTTCAATCTTTTGTAAATTGGACATTAATAAATTTACTTTTTTTTGTAAATTGGACTCTGATGAAGTGAAACATTGTAAAACCTGTTCAACCATTCCTTGTAAGAATGCACATTGTTCACCATTCTTCATGCCAGAGCTTTGGATTAAGATCATCTTATACTGAGAAATGATAGAGTTGCAGCCATTTCAGTCCAATCTTGGGGAAAAAAATAAAAAAATATCTAGAGAGATCACATCTCTCCACTTTTAGCTTCTCTCCACTGGCTCCCTGTCAAATTCAGGATAACATTTAAAATCCTACTTCTAACCTACAGAGCTCGCAACAATTAAGCTCCATCTTATATTACATATCTTATTGTTCCATATTTTCCTAACAGAGCACTCTGCTCTCAGACTGCAGGTTTACTTGTGATTCCTAGAGTTTCCAAAAGCAGAATGGGAGGAAGATCTTTCAGTTCTCAGGCTCCTCTCTTGTGCCCCATTTGCACTGCCTCTACACAGCCACAACTATGGGCAGCGTGCCACAGAAAGAACCTTTTGCATTAATACTTTAGCTAGTACTTTAGCTGATTTGAGGCTGATTCGAGTCCTCTTTTTGTCCCTGCTTCTCTGGTGGAGCTCAGTCGAGCCGAGTCTGGACCGAAACGTGAATGCTGGACTCTGATTGGTCAGGGGGAGGAGTCACTGGATCAGAAACTTTTCACAGATCTGCCATTTGCAATTTCTGGGAATGCGGCGCAGTGGGTGGATCTATTTTTAAGATTTTAAAAACAATAATGACAACACCGTGTTTAATGCTGAAGTCCAGGCGTTTTTTGTGTTTAGTGACCGACGAGCGAGCTGAGTCACCGCGGAGGATCATACAAGCTGCCGACCCGCGAGGCCGGACCCCGAGCCCCGGCCTCGCCTGCTCACAAAGGACACATTCCGAGCCCTGGCAGGCGGGAGGACTGGGAGTCCAGGACGGAGGGTGGAAACATTATTTTATATAATATAATAATTTATTATTTTATATAATTTTTTTTTCATCACTGAAGATTAAAAATAAATAAACGGTGCCGGCTTTATCATGAAATCCTGTTTTCACTTTGACTTTATTAAATAATCAGTTAATTAAAGTTAACTCAGCTGAAAAATCATAAAAAGACACAATTATTGCCAGGAATATTTCCCTCAAACATGTTTAAAGAAGAAGTTGAACCAAAGGCTGTATCTCTATACAGCCTTTGGTGCAACTTCTTCTTACCCACAGATGTACAATCACAAAACAAGAATTACACATTAAATTAAAGCTTTGAATCAAAACTAAACTTTAAGCCAAAGCTTAATATAATCTGCAACAAAACGAGCGTAAATACATCAAATGATGAAGAAAAATATATAATTTTAAATAAAGTTGTCCTGATGCATGCTCAATAATCAATAATAAATAGCTATTTATTTATAAGACTGAGCTGAATACAGCACCTCAGACTGAAGAAATCTTTCTGAGGAAAAACGAAATGTTTCTACAAAACATGTTTTGTTTTTTTAATGTCCAGAGGACCAGACTTAACTTTGTTAGATTTAAATATAGATGTTTTTCTAAAATCTGGTTCATTAGATTTAAGTCAGTTCAGTTTATTTATATAGCGCCAAGTCACAACAGAAGTCGTCTCAGGGCATTGAACAGAAATATTAATATATAAAAATAATAATTTAACATTATTTATCTGAGGAGCAGACTGCTTTGAGTTTAACTCGCCACAGAACTCTCATTATTCATTCAACCTTTATTTATACAGGCTAGCCTCGTTGAGCCACAGGGACTCATTTACAAGAGGGACCTGTCTCACTCACACCCAGGGTCAATTCAGAGTTACCAATCAGCCTAACATGCATGTTTTTGGTCTGTGGGAGGAAACCGGAGCACCCGGAGAAAACCCACGCATGCACGGAGAGAACATGCAAACTCCACCCAGAAAGGCCCCCGGACCGGGATTTGAACCGGGGACCTGCTCGCTGAGAGGCAGCAGCTCTACCAGTTGTGCCACCATGCTGCCAGGATTAGCAGGATTCTGGACACTCCTCCAGAAACTGTCCTAAAGTGCAGGTGCAAGTCCAGGCTGAGCAGAGCCAGGCTGAGCAGGGCTGATTAGGAGCAGTGCAAATGGGCCAGTGTAGAACCAACTTCCAGTTTCTGTCCGTGAGGCTGACACATTGTCCAGTTTGAAGACTGGGATTAAGACTTTTCTTTTTGATAAATCCTATAGTTAGAGTCAGCTTGGGTTACCTGAGCTGTCCCTTAGTTAGGCTGCTATAGGCTTAGATGGCAGGAAGACAAACTGACACATTTCCTCACTCTGCTGCTGTCTTGCTCTGCTCTATCTGTTTGTATTAGTAACTATTTCTATCTTGATGGGTGTGTTTGTTTGTTTGTTTGTTTGTTTTGTCTCTCCTCCTATAGAAAGTATGTCTGGACCTACCATTCTTTGTTTGCTTGTTTGTACTTCCTGTCCTTTCAACCCCAGCCGGTCAAAGCAGATGGCCATTCATCCTGAGCCTGGTTTTACTGGCGGTTTCTTGCAGTTAAAAGGGAGTTTTTCCTTTCCACTGTTGCCTTTGTGCTTGCTCAGGATGGGAGACTGCAATGAAGTGAAGATCCAACTTGTCTGCTGCTTCCTTAAATAGAGAACTTTACTAGTTGGCTTTTTTTTTAATGAATGTGAAAGTTTCTGTTCAGTGCCCTGAGACAACTTCTGTAGTGACTTAGCACTACATAAATAAATTTAATTGCTTTTAGTTGAAATAGTCAGTATCATACCATAGAGTCATATCACACATGTCTGGTGACTCTCCACACTAACATTATGTTGATATCTGTAAACTGACTGAGTTGGAATAGTTTTTGTGTTGGCCCCTGCTGAGTATCTGTAGTGGCCATCTTGCATTGTGGTTGATAGGGGTTGCCCGGGGCTTCCCTCTGCCTCTCTCTGGGGGGGGGGGGGGGTTGTCCCTGTTGGGGGACTCTCGGAGCTCCGGGCTTGGGGCCCCTGTGTATATTTGGCTCTGGTCTTGTGTGTCCTGTGGGTGCAGATCTGTGGGTCCCCGCATCCACTATTAAACATTCTTAAGGGGAAATCTTAAAGTGACAAGCTGCTCACACAGGTCTTTAGATCAGTGGTTCTTAATCTGGGTTCGATCAGTCCCCAGGGGTTCGATGAGTCGGTCTCAGGGGTTCGATGGAGCCTCTGCCACGGAGGTAAAGACACACTTGTGTAAAGTTGTGATGACACACCCTTCTTGGCCCTGCAGCAAGCGATGGCTGCAGAGTCATCCTCTACAGTGCAGAGGATCACACGATTGGCTGCAGCACTGATTGGCCGTTGCTTGGCCAATCTGTGCTGCGGGGAATTTAGTGCGTGCAGTAGTCAATGGCTGTCGTAGTTTTACGTTGTGTGTTTTTTTCATAATATTTTAATCCATACTAAATATGTCAAGCAAAAAAAGAAAGTGGTTGGACAAATATGTACAACATGGATTCACGTGTGTCACGGAACGGGATGGGAGTCAGTGTCTTATCTGCATGAAATGCAATGCCAAGTTGAACAACTCTAGTCTCGCACCGGCAAAACTAAAGGAACACTTCATGAAGCTGCATGGAGAAGGGGAATACAAGAACACAACGCTTGCTGAATTCAAGGTGAAACGAGCCAGATTCGATGAAAGGGCCACTCTGCCTGCTCTTGGATTTGTACCCGTTAGCAAACCAATCCTCACAGCATTGTACCAAATTTGATCGCAAAGCCACACGCCATCGGTGAAACACTCATAAAACCAGCTGTGTTAAAGATGGCAAATCTGCTACTCGGAGAAGCGGCCGAAGGTAAATTATCCCAAATTCCTCTTTCAAATGACACCATCAGCGACAGAATAAAGAACATCTTGGCTCATTTTGCGCATCAGTAAATTGAATTTGGAATTTGGAATTTGGGAAAAAAAAATCACATTTTATTTATTACCAAAGAAGGGTTCAGTGAGTGGGCATATGAAACTGGTGGGTTCACTACCTCAAAAAAGGTTAAGAACCACTGGTTTAGATCCAGGTGTTTATCAGACACACACTCAGTTGGGTTGTGGTGGCTACTAAATACATCTCGTATCACCATGTACCGTATAAAAGACATTCTAATGATGTTATTTGTGTCATTATACTGTACATGTTGTTTTGTTGTGGTTTCTCAGTTTTGTCTTTTTTTTTCTCTCTACAGGTCTAGAGACAGACTTAATGATGTTAATGTGTGTTCTCTTTATACCTCTCTCTCTCTACTCCTATCGCCTTCTTTCTCTTTTACCCTTTCTCTCACTTTTTTCAGCTTTGTTTCCCTTTTTGTTTTCATCCCTTTCTCTCCTTTCTTTCTATAATATAAAAAAAACTCCACTAGATAATTACTAGGGATGTAACAGTACGCTAAAATCACATTTCGGTTCGGTTCAACTACAAGGAGGGCTCGGTTCGCTTTATTTTCGGTACAATTTATTTATTTATTTTGACAAAATAAAGACTTACAAAATGTTTATTTTGAAAATATGCCAAAAATATGTTTGTATTGTATTGTAGTAATAAATAAAAGTGACCCATTTGGATGATATTTTAAATAAACAGCACTCTACAATAAATAAATTATATTAAAAATAATAAAAATCTTAATAAATACAATAACAGTCAGAACCAGAACAATAAGCAGCAACAGACTGTTTACAATCTAACCAATCAAGTTTTTGTTCAGTAGCAGCAGTGTGGCTGTATTTGTACTCATTACTCACAACCTCTTCTTGGTGGGACAAGTCCTGGAACAGTTCAGAGTTCAGTTCAATCATCACACTTCTTAGCTGCAGGTGGATTTCCCTGAAGTGGATAAGAGAGCAGCTACCTCTGTCACAGACTGGAAATAAAAAACAAAAGAGATGAACAAGATTTTGATTAAAAAAAAAAGATTATTTAGATAATAATAATAAAAGAACAATACCTCTTGAACGGTTGAATCTCTCACTCTTCATCATCATGGCAGGGCTTTAATCTGGTCCAGGGCTTGTTGACAACATCATTTAGTTTTTTCATAAAGAGCTGAACTTTTTGAAGTGTTGACGTGATGAATGTCTCATAGCGACGCTCAGTAACTTTAAACCCTACGCATATAACAACGTTCAGAGATTCAGAGAATTAAAAACTCACACAGCTTGTGTTATTGCTCTGGACCGCTCTGATTACCTGATGAAGTAGTTTTAATGCAGCTGTTGTTAGCGCTATTTCAGCAACAGCTGGTGTTTCTTCATTCACATTTCAATGACGTAGTTTCCAGCGCGTTCACATTAGACGTGTTGCTGCTGCAGAGAGCTGCGTCACGCAGCTGCTGCAGAGTCTTCATGAAACAAAGTCCACACAAGCTGCATGTGCGGTCGTCTTTTAACAAGAAAGCTATAACGTTCACAAACAGGAGACCGCACGAGATGCTAACAGCTAAATGCTGCGCGTGCCGCGCGATAATAGCTCTGTGCTGAAACGCGCAAAGGAAATTGTGTTCCGCGGTGCATATATTCCCCTGTTAAGAACGTTTAATGAGTGAAAAAATAACCGAAACGGTACGCAGGTGGACCGAACCGAACGTGGTGTACCGAAACGGTTCGGTACACCCACTACAACCGTTACATGCCTAATAATTACTAGAATAAATATTTCATAAAAATGGTGTGGAGTGGATGAATGTAAAGGGAGAAGGGAGGCCATTTAAAAATAACAGCAACAACAACAACAACAACAAAAAAGACACCAAAGGTTTGTGCCTCTGTCTTACCTGCCAAAATCACCATGGTAACTACAAAGTAGTGAGTCATCAATTTATGTCACTCATTACTCAGCAGGTACTTAATTATAACCTTCTCCACACATTGTGAAATATTTGAGACATTTTGTCATGATTAAAACTTATGTTTAGGAGAGTTGAATAGAAACTTCCAGAAACTAAAATTCTCCCAAAATTGAGGGACAAACAGGAAGACACTTTAACTTAAAATTTCAAAATAAATTAAATATATATATATATATACCGGTATAT
>JBBPBX010000220.1:111941-124915 GCA_038048925.1 Garcialebias charrua | reverse complement strand
ATGTTAAACAACTGGAGATAAAGTTAGGGAGGCCAGACTGAGATGGTTTGGACATGTCCAGAGGAGGGACAGTGGGTATATTGGTAGAAGGATGTTAGAAATGCAGCTGCCAGGAAAAAGACAAAGAGGGAGACCAAAGAGGAGATATATGGATGCAGTTAGAGAGGACATGGAGGTAGTTGGAGTGAGGACAGAGGATGCAGAGGACAGAGTGAGGTGGAGGAGGATGACTCGCTGTGGCGACCCCTGAAAAGGGAAAAGCCGAAAGAAGAAGAAGAAAGAAGATTTGTATTCACTTAATTCTGCCTTATAATGTGAAATGTGACACAAGGCAGAACGTATTTCTCTCGGACTTTGTTTTCAATAGGGAACAGTTACACGCCTGCACAATTCAACAGACCCAACATTTGATGTTTACATTGAAGCTGATAGTTTGTTGACAGAAAGGAGGGTCACGTGGTAGTGTAGGTGGTTCCAGGGCGGTCCCGAAGCAGTCCAAGGCGGTTCCAGGTTCCAGGAGGCGGTGACGACATCCGGGGTTTTTATAACCGTGGCCCTGCCTTTGAAGATGTGTGTGTGGACTGTGCTCGGAGTCAGGTCTGTTGTTGCTGTAAGGTTTATTCTTATTATGTACAATAAACCTGCATAAACTTGCACATTCGTTTCAGAGCTTCCTTCAACCTTTTGAATTCGCAACAATTTGGTGATCCCGACGCTGAGAAGTTTGCAGTTTCGCCTGAAACGAGAGATGATTTGGAGGGTTTCCCCCCCCACCGAGCGGGACGAGCACGCGCGCAGTCAACAACCGGTGCTTCACAGAGTAGGTGAGCAGAACTCCTCTTACACAAAACGTCTGCGTTTGGACACACTAAATTATTTGTTGACTGAGGGCTGTTTGTCTCCGGGTGGGCCAATGGTTTATTGTGTTAGCAGCTAAACCCTTAGCAAAAAGAAGTATACTTAAAGTTCACTTTTTTAAGTATACTTGAGTATAAGTATAAGTATATCAAGTATACTCCACACTATGTACTTGTAGTATACTACAAGTATACTTTTTTAATACCTCTTCGGACTGATTTGGGACACTTTTAGTTTATAAAAAGTATACTTTGAGTATACTTCCTTATATACTTCTAGTTTATAATTCGGTTTTCTTAAGTATACTTTAAGTGTACAACAAGTATACTTTTTATATACTGCCGTTGCACTAGTTATATACTTGTAGGTCATAATCAAGTTTGTTGAAGTATACTTAAAGTATACTATTTTGTATACTGCCGTTGCACTAGTTATATACTTGTAGGTCATAATCTAGTTTGTTGAAGTATACTTAAAGTATACTATTTTGTATACTGTGTTGTGAAATAAAATTGTTTTTGTCTTCATGTTTCATTTTGCTCCTAATTTGCTACAAGTTGATGCAAGCAGTAGCATATCTTGTTTGGCAAGTGTTTGTGCAAAACAACTACAGGGACTTTCCACTCAACCTTGAGGGGTAAGAAGAACATCCTTGTGTTTCCCGTCTGGCAAGTGTTTGTATGAGCAGGGACTTTCCACTCAACCTAGAGGGGTAAGAAAAACATTCTTGTGGCATGAGTTTAGGTATCAGTCGAGGATAGAAAAACATTCCTGTAGCATGAGCTTAGGGATGGGCAACAGTGGAGAATATAAGAAGCAGACTTCCTCCTCCAGAGAAGCAACGTAGGAACAAGCTACGAGGGAGAAACTCTCAGGTTGTATGTCTCTTTGAATGTGCATTCAATGTCTTTTTCTTTCTTTCCCTCTCTCCCCACTCTTTATCCCTGGTTCTCTTTTAAACAAATATAATGGTTGTTAGAAATAGAACAAATGTATTCTGTGACTTTTTAAACTTATGAATAATTAAACTGGGTTTTGAAACTTTAAATTATGTGCGTTTGTCGTATTTTAAGTGTATCTTTCCTTTTTGATCCGAAGTGAACCAAACAACGAATTCTGGGGCGAATAAGAATACAATGCCAACAAAATGGAGGTCCCACTGAGATGGTTGCACGCGCGGACAGGAAGGGGCAGAGGAGTCCAGAGCACTGATCAGTGACCGGTCACCTCAACAAAAAAGGTAAGCAGATTCCTGTTTAAACAAAATCTGTGATTGGAAATTTTATAGGCAAATTTTACTCAGTGTGTTTGGACTCCAGGGTTAATACGTGTAAAAAGAAAAAGAACGTTACAATTAAAAGTAGAATTGTAAGTTTCCAGCCAAGACTCCAGATCCCAGAGTAAAAACACGCAGTGGTCGCGCCACCAGGAGGTCCGACGGGTCCACCTGGTTGAGGGGGAGTGGGGTTCTAGAATAAATATTCGCCGTCACTCCTGTTACAAGTTACTGAGTTCACTGTTAATCTCGTTAGGTTTTGTGGCTAACTATAAAACAGTGTCAATTAAATCTACTTATAATTTGACTTATGATAAGTGGAGGCGGGATCTGGTGAGGTAGTGTATTTGTATATTACCATGCGTAAATACGTTATAATACACTAGGAATAAAGGTATTGAAAAATTAAACCCACAAACAAATAAAATAAATAAAGTCCACACTTTATTTATTTTATTTGTTTGTGGGTTTAATTTTCAGACTAAGTGAAAAAAAAAATTTTTTTTGAGGAAAACGCGCTGACTTTCGCTGATAAAATAATCTGATAAGAGTTCCTGGACCAGATAAAAATAGAATAGAATTAGTCACAGAATACTAAATATTTTTATGTTCTAAAATAGTGGGGTTCCTGGCAATGTGAGGAGTCAACACACGACCATACCAATCTTGTTTTACACTCAAAAGGTTCTAAATAAAATATAATATATATATATATAATATATATATATACAGTATATATATTTTTTTCCATTGTTGAAGTTTTCTGGCGTCAGAGTCTCGCGTGAATGAAGTGCAAAAGTTGGCCTGTCCATTGTCTTCATGTTTGATGTTTGTCTTTTGTCAAAAACCATAAGACCAACTGTGTGAATGAGTTACAAGAAAAAAGTTCCTGTGTGAGAATTCGCAGTAAAAGAATCCTGGTGATCTGGCTTGCCCCTGAGGAACGTTCAGATTGCTAAAGGACATTCCTTTCGGGGAATAACTGTGGTCTCACTGGTTGTTCCAGTATCAATAAAGATTAATAGGCTTGGTGTGTGTGTGACATGGAGGAGAGTTTCAGCAAAAAAACTTGAGAAAACCTTGCTTAAAACATTGACCGAGCAGATTAAAATCATAAAAAAAAAAAATGCAATGTCTTTGTCAGTTCAGGACAAAAAACAAGAAAAACTATTTAAAAAAAAAGGTTAAAAGAACTAGATCAGCACTCAGAACTAAAAAGCACTATAAACCTAATGTGGGAACAAATACTTAAAATCCGGAAAGAGAAAGACAGGTTAGAGAAGAAAAACTGCAGCTGAGGAGTATGGTATATTTAATGTTTATGAGAAGCAATCTGAAATCTGAAACTATAGCAGAAATAAGTCCAAAGAAGCATAATCCAAAATATTTGAAACAATCGGGAATTAAAAAGAAACAAAAAATCTGAAATGAGGAGATAATATTTTATCAGTTATGTATAGAGCTCAAAATAATGCATTACCTTTAAATATCCAAATGCACTTTGTTAAAAGACAAAGTTGTTATAGTCTTAAGGGGACAAAGTTGTTTGTAAAAGTACAATTAAAAAAAACAGAGGGAGGAAAATAATAACTACTGTATTTTTAGCCTGTATGACATATTTATGGATTGCTTTTTCTTCTTAAACTTGTCACAAGCTATCTGAGGATTAAATATGAAACAATTTGAGGCGATGAAGTTAGAACAAAGTTTATTTAGATACAGCAGTTAATAGAGTAATAAACGAATTCTCCACCTCCTCAAGAGTTGGTGCTGGGTTCCTGAAACACACAATAAACATTACATTAAAACGGTTTACACTTCTCCATTTTAACAGGATTAGATCATTTTCTACAGCGTGAATGTGGGTGAAATGAAAAAATAGAACTTCAGCTCAGTTCTGAACGAGGGTCTGGTTTTAACCAGGCTAGAAGGCCTCAGGATTGTACAGTTTTTTGAATAAACAAATAAAATATTTGCGGACAGTTCGAGACAAATTAATTAGGGCCGAATGAACCGTCACAGTTGGAAGGATTGATCAAAAAGGATTATGACATTCTATCTCAATAATTTTAGGTTATAACACTTAAACAACGGGAAAGTTGGAAAATTGCAGTGAACCTCCCGTTAGCATAGCATATGCCTAACAGCGGACATTTTATAACTTTGTAACGGTAGACGGCTCACATCGGATTCGCTAACAAAGCGTACAGTGGCGCGTCGTGTAGATAAACAATATCGACTTTAAATAATCCAAATTTAGTTTTTGTAGACGAACTTAGCAGCTTACAGCAAAGCTAACGAGCCACTAGGTCCGACGTGGTTTACGAGACGTAGTCTTATAATTTGTGTATAGAACGTGAGGAGGTAGAACCGAACGCATCATACTTGTATTTCCCAATATAAGAAGAAGAGAAAGTGGATTACCAATCTGGAAGACGTACTTTTGTGAATAGTTCCAGTGAATGTACACTAAAAGACACAGTCGTTTTGTGTACTGTACATGTATAGCCTGAGCAGGGTTGCCAGGTGAGAAATGTAGGATTATCGTACACCCATCATAAACAAAATAAGTATGCTCGATAGTCACTCTATTGTTGAATACTGTAGCGTTTAACAGGCACTCACAGCTTTGTGGCGTCAGTACTGGGGGGAACCATAGACATTAATACGCATTATTGTCTGGTGGTAACTAAAGAGCTCTACAGAAAGCCTTCTGACACATTTAGAAAAGCACGATTAGCTGGAATTTCAAGACGCCTTCAGGGTTCACGAAAAACTCCGACAGACAGTTGCGACAGGCTGATGGAAACCGGTCACAACTACATGTTCACAGAATGGCGAAATTATTGTATTTTTGGCCTTTGTCGGGATTGTTGATCGTACATCGTGCAGAGGGCAAAATTATCATACAAATACGAAAATTATCGTACACCTGGCAAACACTGAGCCTGAGTATAATGGAGACCCCTGATGGACGAAAAAAGGTACTGCAGACAGGAGCATAATAATTTCTAGAAAAACCAAAAACAGGTCGGAGTCATTTTTATTTATTTAATTTAGTCATCCAGTTGGGTTATTCGTTCTGAAACATTTAATAAAAGTAAAAGGATGCAGGTGCAGATTTTAATAACTGTTTGGAGTCAGATGAATAAAAGAAGAGGATAGATTGGGGTTTGAAGAAAAATAAATAATAATAATAATAGTAATGAATTCAATTTATAACGCACTTTTCATTAATGGAAATCTCAAAGTGCTAAGGAGGGAGTAGCCCTCACAGACAGGTCTTAAATAAATACATCTTTAATTTTAATCTATTGGGGACATAAATTGAATCTCAATTTATAATAAGTGGAGAGTTGGACTTTAAAAATCGACTAAGGGGTGACAAAGACCCGGCCCGCGGGCCATCCGGCCCGCCAGGGGGTTTTAGTCGGCCCGCAGATGAATCTGAATTATAAAAAAAAAATAAAAAAAAAATAAACGCTATTTTCTTAAAAATCTGCAGTAATAAAACAGCTACGCTCGAAGCTCAATTTATGGGTTCACAGTTGCTTCCTAGATGTGGAAAATGGATTTAAAATTCATTCATTTCTAAATTTTGATGCACTTTTAACATGCAGGAAAGGGTTTTAACAGAACTGTTTTTTTGTATGTCCAGAAGCCCAGATTTAGCTTTTTTAGATTTCTCTACCTGGATTATTGAGCATGCATCAGGGTATTTAACAAAACAGTTTGTTGAATAAATGTTTTAAAACGTGCAATCACTGATCAGTTTTTTAATATGTAATGCACTTAAATGTTTGAGTAAAAATGTAAAAGGACAATTAATTTAATGTTAATATCTTTATAATTTATTTATTCTTTGCACTAATACAAAGACAAAAGTGGACTTTTGGAATGAGTATTCTGGTCTGACCCCCTTGAGATCAGATTATACTAGCAAGGGGGTCTTAGGAAATAGTAAATTATATTTTCTAAAATAAAAATAGGCTACAGTATTTTTTGATTTCAGGGTTAAATTGATTATTTCACTTTTAGGTAAACTAATGTTTTGGATCTGTTGTGCAGATCAGATTAAAAGATGCCTCCGTCAAAGGATCCATAATAAAGATTGTTAACAGAAAATTAATTTGATAGCCTCATTGAACAGTGTTGATGGAACGGCAAGAGTGAGTCTTATAAATCCCACCTCATCTATACAGAACACATAATGGTAAATATGCATTAAGATAGGCCTCTGTCAAAACACATGCAGCGTCTGACTTTTGAATCTCGGCTACTGTGGTTATTGATCAGATCGGATCAGATTTAATATGAAGGTGTGTCCAGAAACTGACCCACTGTGACTTCACTGGGAAAAACACATGGCTGGACTCATATGCAATCTTGCTCAAAGAACTTTTGAGGGGCTTACGCAAGGAACGACTGAAAACCACAAAGGCACCAAAAGAACAAAAGACTGTCCACAAAAACTTTCAGCCGAGCAGAGGCAAAGACTTTCTCAAAGAACTGTCAAAACATGGTCATCAGACACAAATGGCCAGGATATACGGTCCGGATTTGGGGGGTCCGGACGAGAATCAGAACCTAGTGAACGTCTCACTGGAGGCTGGAACAAGAGAAAGCTGAACACGTTCTCCAAAACAAATGGTCCTGAAGTCACTCATACCAGCAAAGGCCGCACCCCATATTGATCTGTAGGATCTGTCGTTGATCTTAATATCCGGGATCAACACTACAGTTGCTATGATAAATTACACATAGACACATTTAGGGCCTGCCAGCGCGGGCTTCATGATTTTTAGTTATACTATGCTCAGGTGGATCTGACGACTTGCTTCTTCTGGTTCCTGTAACTCTGTGGTGAAGTTGAAGGGGAGCAAGGGAAATGATCCTAGCTCCTGACCCCAAAACGAGTTAACTTTTATATTTTTGTTTTTGCAGTTATCCTTGGCGGAGTGCAGAAATCTGATGTGTCACAAGGGGTACATTTTGGTAAATGATTATAATTTTAAAGAAAATGAGATGATATCGTAGATTATAGTTAGCTATATGGTTGTGAAAACCAAATTAGTGGTGGCGACAGGCTGAGGTTTAGGAAACATCTGACACTAGTGCTAAGGTTAAAGGATGGTAAATTTAGACACAATTTCCAATTTATTAACCAAATAACTTTGGCATACTTGAAACAAGGTAGAGTTTTGTTTCAAAAGGGGGTTAAGGGGCTGACAGATGTTTCTAAAAATAGAGAGGTTGGAATTGGTCCCTAGAAATAACTAATTAGAAATAACTAGATTGTAAATGTTTCCTAGAAACAACAAGGTTGACAAATGTTCCTAGAAATAACTAATTAACTAAAAGATGGTAAATACATTTTAGTATACAAAGAATAATAAGGATAACTGATAAATTGGCGTTATAAACAAAGTTCACTTGCGTTGATATTGAGGCGGCATCGGTCTTGAACGTTTTTTAATCATGTCATGGAGGAAAGAGTATTGATGCAAGCATATTTCAAATGAGCAATTAACAACACTGTTTTTCCCCCCTCTGTGAAATGTGTGTGAAGCAGGATGGGGGACGCCCCTTGGAAATGCTTCCTGGCCTGCAGGCTCAAACCGCTCAAACCTGAAGTGGACCTGATCAGAGGGTGTTTAGAAATATGATGGTTCTGTAGATTTATAGCAATTGACTTGACTAGACGACATGTGACTTATTGACTCAGGAGGTGTACAATGTTTTGTGAATTATGCTCTGCCGCCGCTTGCTATGTTATTTCTATGTGTGTAATTCCTGCTATAAGCCGAGTGAAAAGGTACAGTATTTTTGTAAGTATGAACCGCCTAAAAAACTACTCATAATTAACCCTAATGAAGATTAAGTCTCTCTCAAACCTAACTAACATGCATGATTCATTCTTTGTACTACTGATTTATAATTTATTGGGTGTTGTTTGCTGTGGCACATTCTGTTTATTATAGGTGGTTCCTGGAAATGCTCCAGCTGAGGGGGTAAGGATGGAACTTTATTTTTGTATAATTGCACATTTCTGGGTACAAAATTTAATATAATATTGGAGAAATTGGCTTACGTTTTAGAATCTGATTTATCAGTACCATTGTGAGTGGGTTTATGGATAGACAGTAGAGAGTAATTTAACTCACATGGATTTACCTATGTTTGGGCCTTCTCTCAGATGAGTGAATTGGGTTAAACCGAGAGGCCCTGTTGTAATCTAACAAGTTGAAAGTTTGTGGTTTAGATTTTCTTAACAGATTTCAAAGGAGGCAAGACCAGACAGCTCTGGTCAAGTACGGACCCGTGTGGGGTCGCTGAACGTACACCACAGGCAGTGCGTGTCAATGCCAGGGGATCCACACGGTTCAGTGTGCTCCAGCCCGTGAACCAGGAAGGAGCTAAAGGATTGGGCTGGACGACAAGAAGAGCTCGCATTCGAACTCTTGTGCCTTGATAGACCAAAGTAGTCGAGTAAAGTTGCGTGCGGGCTCAGAAGGACTCTGTTTTATGGGGCCACTCGATACTGGAATATCCACACATAGCCCAGACACCTAGAGAGATAAAAACATTACATATTAGAGTTTCACATGACACGAAGAAAACTCGGGGACATAGGAGGACATTCCCGAGCAACTGTTCCGGGGGTCTGCCCTGAGTAACTGTCCAGGGGAATGCCCCTGAGTACGTGTGGCACATTCAAAAAGTATATTAATGTTTCTGTGATGGTGATATAAATCTTGTGTTCTTTCTCTATTTTTGTGTGTTCAAGGGAGACAACTGCCTTGCTGCTGGAGGAGGAACTTGGGGAACTTAAGGTTCATAATTCTGCCATATCCTAAAGCGCTTACTATTATTATCGTTCATAGTTTGCATATATTTTTTTATATATTCTACAATTTGCATATTAATCGACTGATTCAAATTGTCCTCCTAGAACATTTCTGCGTAATCCCTGGGAAAGATGTTTGCGAAGTTCATAGACATAAGAGAGAGTATGGCGCGCACCAGAAAATGTGTGATTTTATTTCTTGAGGTGGACCTCAGGAATTGAGGTCCAAAGGGGGTTTTGTTGTGAAATAAAATTGTTTTTGTCTTCATGTTTCATTTTGCTCCTAATTTGCTACAAGTTGATGCAAGCAGTAGCATATCTTGTTTGGCAAGTGTTTGTGCAAAACAACTACAGGGACTTTCCACTCAACCTTGAGGGGTAAGAAGAACATCCTTGTGTTTCCGGTCTGGCAAGTGTTTGTATGAGCAGGGACTTTCCACTCAACCTAGAGGGGTAAGAAAAACATTCTTGTGGCATGAGTTTAGGTATCAGTCGAGGATAGAAAAACATTCCTGTAGCATGAGCTTAGGGATGGGCAACAGTGGAGAATATAAGAAGCAGACTTCCTCCTCCAGAGAAGCAACGCAGGAACAAGCTACGAGGGAGAAACTCTCAGGTTGTATGTCTCTTTGAATGTGCATTCAATGTCTTTTTCTTTCTTTCCCTCTCTCCCCACTCTTTATCCCTGGTTCTCTTTTAAACAAATATAATGGTTGTTAGAAATAGAACAAATGTATTCTGTGACTTTTTAAACGTATGAATAATTAAACTGGTTTTTGGAACTTTAAATTATGTGCGTTTGTCGTATTTTAAGTGTATCTTTCCTTTTTGATCCGAAGTGAACCAAACAACGAATTCTGGGGCGAATAAGAATACAATGCCAACAACTGCCATTGCACTAGTTATATACTTCTAGGTCATAATCCAGTTTGTTGAAGTATACTTAAAGTATACTATTTTGTATACTTCCATTGCACTAGTTATATACTTGTAGGTCATAATCTAGTTTGTTCAAGTATACTTAATGTATATAATATACTAATATATTATATATATACTAATATATACTAATATATTATATATATAATATATTATATATATATATATATATATTATAATATATTATATATATATAATATACTAATATATTATATATATAGGAAGTATACTAATGCTCTGTGTTTACATCAACAACGCATGGTGTCGTGATGCTGCTGTGGTCCACAAACACTGCTCACATTTAGTGGAGTTCATGACTATTAAATGCAGACCGTTCTTTTTACCGAGGGAGTTTACAGCTGTTTTGATTGTTGCTGTATATATCCCTCCAAGCTCCAACAGCAAAGATAGAGGTGAGGCACTAAATGAACTATATCTGCACATCAGTGAGCAACAAACAGCCCACCCTGATGCTTTTCTCATCACGGCTGGTGATTTCAACCATGCAGATTTAAAGAGTGTATTACCAAAAACATACAGAAACATAAACTTTGCAACAAGAGGAAACCACACCCTGGACCAGGTTTACACCACCATGAAAAATTCCTACAGAGCTGTCCCCCTCCCCCACATTGGTGCTTCGGACCATATCTGTGTCATGCTAAAGCCAGCATACAGGCCACTGGTGAAAGTCACAAAACCAGTCCGCAAACAGATACGAGTGTGGCCAGAGGGGTCTTCAGAGGCACTCCAGGACTGTTTTGACACCACAGATTGGAGTATGTTCAAAGAAGCTGCTACCACAAACAACACCACATGTCTCCAGGAGTACTCAGACACTGTATGTTCATACATCACCAAGTGCATTGATGATGTAACCAACCTTAAAACCATCACTGTTCGGGCTAACCAGAAGCCATGGCTGACAGCTGAGGTTCACAGACTCATGAAAGCCAGGAATGCTGCCTTCAAAGCGGGAGATCAGGTGGGCCTGAGGGCAGCCAGAAACAACCTGGACCGGGGCATCAGAAAGGCAAAGAGGCAGTATTCTGGGAAAATAGCTCACCGTTTCAAGGACAGCAGGGATACACGCAGTCTGTGGCAGGGAATACAGACCATCACAAACTACAAACCACCCCCCCAGACCTGTGACAGCTCAGCCTCTGCGCTGAATGAACTGAATGAGTTCTTTGCTCGGTTCGAGGCAAGTAACAGCACACCAGCACATAAACTCCCCCCCTCTCCTGATGGCCAGGTGCTGACGCTGTCCTCAGACAGCGTAAGGCGATCATTCATCAAGATTAACGCCCGGAAGGCCTCTGGTCCTGACAACATACCTGGTCGTGTGCTGAAGGACTGTGCAGGGGAACTCGCAGCGGTCTTCACGGACATCTTTAACATCTCACTGAGCCAGGCCATCGTCCCCACCTGTTTCAAAGCCACCACCATCATCCCTGTCCCAAAGAAGGCAACGCCCGCATGCCTCAATGACTATCGCCCAGTAGCACTCACCCCCATCCTGATGAAGTGCTTTGAACGGCTAGTCATGAAAAGCATCACATCTGTCCTCCCTGACTCCCTGGATCCCTTCCAATTTGCATACCGACCTAATCGCTCAACCGACGATGCCATCTCCTCTGCCCTTCACACAGCTCTCACACATCTGGACACGAAGGACTCCTATGTTAGAATGTTGTTCATCGACTTCAGCTCGGCATTCAACACCATCATCCCCCAACAGCTCATCCTTAAACTGGACAGTCTGGGGCTGAATACCTCAATGTGTAACTGGCTGCTAGACTTCCTGACTGGGAGACCACAGACAGTACGAGTCGGGAGTAACACATCTAGCACCATCACATTGAACACAGGGGCCCCACAAGGATGTGTACTGAGCCCCCTTCTATTCACCCTGCTAACACACGACTGCACACCATCATACAGCTCCAACCACTTCATCAAGTTTGCGGACGACACAACAGTGGTGGGTCTCATCAGCAACAACGATGAGACGGACTACAGGAACGAGGTGAGCCGCCTGGCCTTCATCAAGTTTGCGGACGACACAACAGTGGTGGGTCTCATCAGCAACAACGATGAGACGGACTACAGGAACGAGGTGAGCCGCCTGGCCTTGTGGTGCGGACACAACAATCTCACTCTCAACGTGGAGAAGACAAAGGAGATTGTTGTGGACTTCAGGAAGAGGGATGCCCAACATGCCCCTCTGACCATCAACAGCACCGCAGTGGAGAGAGTAGACAGCACCAAGTTCCTGGGAGTGCACGTCTCAAAGGACCTGTCCTGGAGCAGGAACACTGCAGCACTGGCAAAGAAGGCTCACCAGCGTCTCTACTTTCTCCGCAAGCTGAAAAGGGCTGGAGCTTCAACCCCCATCATGAGCACCTTCTACAGAGGTGCCATAGAAAGTGTCCTGACCAGCTGCATCACTGTGTGGTTTGGTGCATGTACTGCATCCTGCCGCAAGAGCCTCCAGCGCATTGTGAGAGCAGCTGAGAAGATAGTCGGCACCTCCTTCCCCTCACTGCAGGACTTACACAGCAAACGCCTCACTCGGAAAGCCCACCGCATGGCAGGTGATCCCACACACCCACTACACAGCCGCTTTAGACTGCTGCCATCAGGGAGGAGACTGAGGAGTCTCCAGGCTCGAACCAGCAGACTGAGAGACAGCTCTGTTCATCAGGCAGTCAGGATGCTAAACACTCTGCCTGCTCTGCCCCCCCTCCCATTTGAACTGCCTTAACACTAAAACTTTCTCACACATTACCACACAACACAAAGATTTTAACACTGGACTCTGTGTCATCAAACGGGTTATTCACTAAACTCTCGGTCATGTGCTCATACAGTTTGCACTACTTCTCATACTTGCACTAATGTTTGTATTACATCACTGCCTATAGTCATAATACTGTTTACATTCTCTGTTTACATTTATTAATACTGTTTACTTTTATTACTACTGCTTACATTTAATTACTACTGTTTACATTTACAGTACACTACTCTAATATCTACACCACTGCTGAT
>JBBPBX010000220.1:48157-99156 GCA_038048925.1 Garcialebias charrua | reverse complement strand
AGGTGCACCAAATAAAATGCATTCAGTTTTATCTGTGTTTAGGTGGAGGAAGTTTTGAGAGAGCCAGTGCTTAATGTCATTTAAGCAGTTGACAAGAGTGTTTGAACTGAGTGAGGGGTTGGGAGTGACTGGCAGATAGATTTGTAAATCGTCTGCATACATGTGAAAAGACAGGTTATGACGTGCAATGATTGATCCTAATGGCAGCATGTAAAGAGAGAAGAGGACTGGCCCTAGAATAGATCCCTGTGGTACGCCAGAGGTCAGAGGGGTTGATGAAGAGGAGGACAGATCGCCTATCATGACAGAAAAAGTTCTCCCAGACAGGTAAGATTTGAACCACTCAAGCACAGCTCCCTGGAGGCCAACCTGCTGAGACAAGCGGTTGATTAGTACCTGATGGTCGACGGTGTCAAAAGCTGCTGAGAGGTCTAACATCACCAGCAGAGCAGGGTTTTTTGCATCCAGGGACAGAAGAATGTCATTCTGTACTTTGAGCAGTGCAGATTCAGTGCTGTGACGAGCTCGAAAACCTGACTGAAATTTTTCAAACAGGTTGTTGAGTTCTAGAAAAGATTGAAGTTGAATAAAAACAATCTTTTCTAGGACCTTTGATAGAAATGACAGATGGGAAACTGGTCTGAAATTAGAGAGAGCTGTAGGATCTAGGCCTGGTTTTTTGAGAAGAGGCCTGACCACAGCGTGTTTGAAAGCAGATGGCACAAAACCTGAAGATAGACAGCTGTTAATAAATGACAAAACACAAGGACCAATTACATCAAAGGATTGTTTGAACATTTTAGAGGGAATGATGTCCAGAGAACAGTTAGTTGGTTTCATCTGCTGAACCACCTTGGTGAGGTTAGGCAGTGAGACCAGGTCAAATTGGTCAAAAACAGCTGTGGTTATTGCAGACGCACATGACTGGATGGTGTTGGATGAACTGACAATGTTCTGCCTGATAGAGTCTATTTTGTTGACAAAATAGCTCTGAAAGTCATCACAGGTAGACTGTGTGGCAGTTTTCAGAACATTGACAGATGGATTGATGACAGACTGGAGTGTGCTGAAAAGCGTCCTCGGCCGGTTGGAGCTGGTGGAGATTAAATTGGAGAGGTACTGTGACTTGGCCTGTTTCACAGCATTATGATACTCACAGAGACAGTCTCTCAGTATTCCCTGAGATACATGAAGCCGGTCGCGCTTCCATATTCGCTCTGCTTTTCTGCAACGTTGTCGAAGAGCTCGCGTCGTTTCGTTGAGCCATGGTGATGGTCTGTTCTTTGAAGATGCCTGTTTGAGAGGAGCGATGGAGTCCAAGATCGTCGTGCAGGTGTGATGGAAGGAGGTGATGAAGTCCTCAGGATGTAGAGATGGGTCCAGGCTGACAGCAGAGCAAAATTCAGTGCTCTTAAAGGCATCAGTGAACTGACTTTGGGAGGATGGGGTGATGGAGCGGCAGAAACGTGCTGGGAGAATAGCCTTCGGTGCAGGAGAGGTGAAAAATTCAAATAATATGGGAAAATGGTCTGAAATACAGGTGTCCAGGATCTCCACAGCAGGTATTTGAAGGCCGTGGGAGATAATTAAATCCAGTGTATGACCCTGGCTGTGTGTGGCCCCCGAGACCGACTGCGACAGGTTGAAAGAGTCCAGGAGGTCCTGAAACTCACATCCAAGCTGATTACTTGGGCAGCAGGTGTGCACGTTGAAGTCTCCACAGAAAAGCCAAGAGTCAAACTTTGGCAGTAGGTCAGCCAGTAGTTCAGAAAACTCACTGAGAAAGTTTTTATTGAATTGAGGGGGCCTATAAAAGAGGCCACACAGGAGAGGTTTAGCAGATTCCAACACAAAAAGCATGTTTTCAAAACTGGTGTAGTTTTTCTGAGGCAACAAACGGTATTTGAACTCCTCATTGAAGACTGCAGCGAGCCCTCCCCCTCTTCCTGCTCCACGCGGAGCGCTCAGGTGGGCGTAGCCATTTGGGAGAAGCTCAGAGAAGCAGCTGTTGTCTCCAGCTTTCTGCCAAGTTTCAGTAATCAAAAACAGATCCAGACGATGAGTTGAGATCAAATCACTTAATATAAAAGTTTTATTTGTGATCGATCTGGCGTTAAACAGTGCTGCACGGGTTGGAACGCAGCCAGTTACATCACTCTCAGCTCGAGCGAGCGGGCGGAGGTTCTGTTTACTGCAGCCTCGCTTCACAGTCATCACCGGGGGACAAAATGGATACTGATCGCTGGCGTCATGATTGATAGCAACAAGGCATCTGTTGCGGCGAGCGAAGGAACGACGGACATCAAAGATGCTGAATTCAGGAGGTAAGTCAGCCGTCGGCGTGTTGTGAGAGGAACTGAGTGGTGGACATGAAACCCAGTTTTAAAGAGAATTGTTTTTAGGAGAATTGTTTTTATGAAATTGTTTAAATAAATATTGTAAATTTGCAAAAGTCTGTGTTCTGGTGTATAACTTAAAGGAGCAAGAGCTCCACCTTCTGGTCACATACACATTCACTATATTTTTATCAGCTCTCCAAGGCCATAGACATATACAACACACTTCATCTCTTTTCTTTTAAAACATTTCTAAATGTCCCTCAACTGCTTACTCTAAAAACTAACCTGACCCTATTTCTCCTCTAATAACTTCACAATGTTCTACAGGTCTCTCGGACAGGACTCTCAGACTTCATCATGTCACTCTCAGATATCATACTTCGTATATCAAGGGGTGTTTATTTAAGGATACTCCTGTTTCAAATAGCACAGCTGAAACCACCACATTGTTTACCATCGTGCTGTTGACCAGTCTGACCAAAATGCATCCATATGCAGACCTTAGGTGACACTAATCATTCAAAGCACCTTTGACGCAGTCTTTTTCAAGGGCCTAGATCAAGACCCCACACAGGCACTCAAAACATCATAGAGCCCATCAAACTCGATAGTTCATCAAACCTTGACAAACCCGACAAGGTTTATCAAACTGCCAAATGCCCAACACCCATCAACGCTGTCCGGATGTACAATTTTTAACAAGTTTAGAAAAACACAACGGGCATAAGCACCCGGACGTCTGTAGACTTAACCGTTCACACAAAAATTGGAGCGTCACACCTAATTAATCAACTATAATATAGTCTTCCGCTGGTATTATTAATGTTGCTGGGTACCAACAGGAGAGCCTTACATTTATTCATCTGCAGGTATCGTAAAAAGTGACGCAACAGTTTTCACGCAAGGGTGAAATTAGCCACGCCAGATCTGAAATTTAGTTAAAAATTGTTTAGATTTTTTGAGGTCTGAGATAAGAAATAGTTACGTTTTGCAGCTTTGATGGCAATTGTGCATTTATTCCTTAGCTGCTGAAAATTCAACCAATCAGTGTTTGAGACAGATTTTCTCACTGCTGCCCAAAGATGGTTTCTCCTGTGCAGGAGGTCAGCTAGTTCAGGAGTAAACCAGGGGCTGTCACGTCCCTTTATCCTGAACTTGCGGAAAGAAGCGTGTTTGTTCACAAAATAAATGAAACTATTATGAAAATAGTTCCAAGCAATGTTCACGTTGTTGGTTAATAGAATACGTTGCCAGTCAAAGTGAGATAGATCCCAGAGGAATGACTGTTCACAAAAACGTTTCAAATCCCTTTTTTGAATTAATCTGGGCTTAGAAAGTGAAAGTTTAATATCTCCGAGAGCCGCTTTTACACAATGATCACTCAAAATGTCAGTGAATACACCTGTACCAGGGAATTTGTGAGGCGTATTTGTTAGAAACAGATCTAAGATGGACGATTTTTTAGGACAGTTTTTGTTTGGTCTAGTGGGAGAGTCAATAAATTGGGTTAGATTGAGAGATAGGCAACATTTCTTAAATTTATTACAGAGGGGGGTCGACTTAATCCCAGTCAATGTTGAAATCTCTTGCCAAAAATTGTCTTTGAATTTTAAATTTCCTAGGAATTCTGTCAGGGAGGACAGAGCCTCATGTGTTGCTGAGGGGAGACGATAACAACCCACTACAGATAAGATCTGACCTCCATTCAACGTGATGCTCACAGCTAAGGCCTCAAACTGGTTTGGTATTGTTTTTGCAGACACAATACTGGAAACCAGAGAATCTCTGATGTAAATAGCGACTCCACCCTGCCTTTTTTGACGGTAACAACGCTAGATATTAAACCCATTGATTACCAGATCATCATTCAGAAAAGATTTGTTTCCCCTGGCTCGGATCTCCCTCAGAAGCGGCTACTCAAAATAATAAATCAAGGAAACATGAATTAAGTTTGATCAATTGTATTAAAATCAAGGCAGGAAAAGTTTACAGTTTACAATGCTGGCCTCTCCACTCTATGACGCGATCAGAAGTTGGAGCGGCTGATTATGCCAGCTGATTTGTATTGGATCGTTTGATTTATGATCTGCAATGTTTTTATGTTTTTCGTGTTGTACTTCATTGTCTGTGTTGCCTGTTGCGTGTTTGTTTGTCCAGCACTTTGGTGTGGACTTGTTCCTGTTTAAAGTGCTTTATAAATAAAATGGTATGGTATTACAGATTTATATGGCCTTAACTCTTCCTTTCACAGAAGGGGAGCTCAACCTGTCACGTGTATGAGGGGGAGTGACTAAGTGTGATCTCAACGGATCTTACGTGGGTTGACGGGTAAGGAAATATGATACGGTGCTTCAAAGCCAATATACGTGATGTAGCAAGCAAAAATAAACTATATTTCTTGACAGATATTGAATCCATGGGAGACTCTTTTTTTGAGCTGCTGGTCCAGTTTAACCCAGTCAGAACCGGGTCATAATTTCATTATAATCCCGTCTCTGAGTAAGATCAAAACCCCAGGACCAGTCTAGATAAAATATCTAACAGTAGCTAATTAGCCTGATCAAATCAAAGATACACACACATTTTGCTAACAAAGACATACTATTTCACCTTAGGAAACGAATGAGAACACTCTTCACACTAACTGCTGATGTTCTATCACCTGAAGAAAACAGAAACCCACTGTTGGATTTGTTCATTTTTTTTTACAAAAGAAACAATACAAGACAATCCCATAAATGATAATGTACAAAATATAAAAAATGAAAGGTAGCTGAAAGAAGAATAAATCTTATTATATCTGCCCCTTTTTTCGAACAATCAGATTAAACAATAATAATCTTCAACCAACAGTACAAAATGACTAACTCTTTCTAATTTTCTAACTAATACAATACACATTACGCTATTTCATATATTTTTTTAACACATTTGTTTTGATCATTTTCTTAAATGTAAACATTGACTTGGCATTTTTAACTACATTCTCCAAGCCATTCCATAATCTAATTCCCTGGATTGAGGTAGAACGTCCCTTCAAACTAGTTCTGAATTGTGGTTTTACAAACATCTCTGTCCCCTTAAGATTATAACAACTTTGTCTTTTAACAAAATGCATTTTTTTTTTTCATTCAACCTTTATTTAGTCAGGTAAATCTTATTGAGCCTCATGGCTCATTTACGAAAGCGACCTGCTAAAACTAAAGAACGATGAACAGCAATGGTAGAATTTCCTTAAACAATAAACAATAGAAAACAAAAGAGAAAAAAAAAAAAGAGAAATACTTTTTTTTTTTTAAACAAGTATCAAAAAACTAGCAAAACATTATAAGGTAGACGTATAAAATCAAAGACAGGAACAGATCTGCATTGGTTTTTGCCAGGATTCATATAGATTCTGAAAACCATTTAGAGAAGTCAAGGTCGAGAGCTTCAGATCTTTTTGTAAGATATTCCATGAAGCAGGAGCAGAGTAGGAGAAGGCCCTTTTTCCAAGTTCAGTCCTCACTGATGGAACACTGCAGGTAATCATGTCCTGAGAGCGCACACTGTAGCTGCACTCACGCAAAGACATGTAGGAGATGTATGAGAAGTTAATGCATTATTTTGAGCCCTATACATAACTGATAAAATATTATAGTCTACCAAATCATAGCCTGGCCCTCGCATTCCTGCACAGCTCCGCTCAATTCTCATTTCCCTTCACTGCACGGTCTGGGACTTCTCCCATAGACAACGATTTCTCCGGCCGATTTTTGACCGGACCAATCAGAGAACAGAAGGTGGAGTTTTTGGCCCCTAACCCACGCCCCCACCTGTCCCAGCGCGCAGCCAGCGAGCATTCGCATGTTCTCATTCAAAGCGATGCAGGACTGTTTTATATGTGACACAAATGTATTAATTTCCCCTTCTTAATCCCTTATCTGGAGTTTTCTTTTGTTTTTTTGCCAAAAGTCAAGTTATCGCTCGCTCCCTCCTCCTCCTCTCCCTCCGCTGATGCCTCAGGTTGTCACGAGAGAATTAAACTCGTGTTCGTTGCTGCCCGAGTCCCATCAGATTTTCTGGTCTTCTGGTGTGTTGGACCAGCGATCCATGTTTTTTTTTAAAATTTTAATTAACATATAAACACAGAATATGCAACGGCAGCGAGAGAAAATTCAGCAGGAGGCGGAGCTGAAGTCAAGTTCAGCAGACCACGGGGGAGCAGCCATCAGCAGAGGCCACGCCTCCAGCAAAAATCGTTTCTCAATGGAGAAAGTCCAGACCCTAGTCCGAAGCGAAGTGAAGGACAAGGGTCTGGTTTTAACCAGGCTAACCAAATCATGGAACTTCAATAACTTCAGTTGATAAAATAATGTACTTGATGGATGACGGTAATGTTTTCTAGTGATAATTCTTACAGCTCTTTTCTGTAATACAAAAATAGGCTTTGTGATTGTTTTACACGCTTCCCCCAAACATCAATACAATAGATTAAGTGTGGAACAATGATTGTGTTATACAACAAATACAGAGCTTTATCATTCAATAGGTCTCTGACTTTGTACAGTACTGCTATCGATTTACGAGCAGATACGAGTGTGGCCAGAGGGGTCTTCAGAGGCACTCCAGGACTGTTTTGACACCACAGATTGGGGTATGTTCAAAGAAGCTGCTATCACAAACAACAACACATGTCTCCAGGAGTACTCAGACACTGTATGTTCATACATCACCAAGTGCATTGATGATGTAACTAACCTCAAGACCATCATTGTTTGGGCTAATCAGAAGCCATGGCTGACAGCTGAGGTTTACAGACTCCTGAGAGCCAGGAATGCTGCCTTCAAAGCGGGAGATCAGGTGGGCCTGAGGGCAGCCAGAAAGAACCTGGCTCGGGGCATCAGAAAGGCCAAGAAGCAGTATTCCAGGAAAATAGCTCACCGTTTCAAGGACAGCAAGGATACACGCAGTCTGTGGCAGGGAATACAGACCATCACAAACTACAAACCATCCCCCAGACCTGTGACAGCTCAACCTCTACGCTGAATGAACTGAATGAGTTCTTTGCTCGGTTTGAGGCAAGTAACAGCACACCTGCACATAAACTCCCCCCCTCTCCTGATGGCCAGGTGCTGGCGCTGTCCTCAGACAGCGTAAGGCGATCATTCATCAAGATTAACGCCCGGAAGGCCTCTGGTCCTGACAACATACCTGGTCGTGTGCTGAAGGACTGTGCAAGGGAACTCGCAGCGGTCTTCACGGACATCTTTAACATCTCACTGAGCCAGGCCATCGTCCCCACCTGTTTCAAAGCCACCACCATCATCCCTGTCCCAAAGAAGGCAACGCCCGCATGCCTCAATGACTATCGCCCAGTAGCACTCACCCCCATCCTGATGAAGTGCTTTGAACGGCTAGTCATGAAAAGCATCACATCTGTCCTCCCTGCCTCCCTGGATCCCTTCCAATTTGCATACCGACCTAATCGCTCAACCGACGATGCCATCTCCTCTGCCCTCCACACAGCTCTCACACATCTGGACACGAAGGACTCTTATGTTAGAATGCTGTTCATCGACTTCAGCTCGGCATTCAACACCATCATCCCCCAACAGCTCATCCTTAAACTGGACAGTCTGGGGCTGAACACCTCAATGTGTAACTGGCTGCTAGACTTCCTGACCGGGAGACCACAGACAGTACGGGTCGGGAGTAACACATCTAGCACCATCACATTGAACACAGGGGCCCCACAAGGATGTGTGCTGAGCCCCCTTCTATTCACCCTGCTAACACACGACTGCACACCATCATACAGCTCCAACCACTTCATCAAGTTTGCGGACGACACAACAGTGGTAGGTCTCATCAGCAACAACGATGAGACGGACTACAGGAACGAGGTGAGCCGCCTGGCCTTGTGGTGCGGACACAACAATCTCACTCTCAACGTGGAGAAGACGAAGGAGATTGTTGTGGACTTCAGGAAGAAGGATGCCCAACATGCCCCTCTGACCATCAATAGCACCACAGTGGAGAGAGTGGACAACACCAAGTTCCTGGGAGTGCACGTCTCAGATGACCTGTCCTGGAGCAGGAACACTGCATCACTGGCCAAGAAGGCTCACCAGCGCCTCTACTTTCTCCGCAAGCTGAAAAGGGCTGGAGCTTCAACCCCCATCATGTGCACCTTCTACAGAGGTGCCATAGAAAGTGTCCTGACCAGCTGCATCACTGTGTGGTTTGGTGCATGTACTGCATCCTGCCGCAAGAGCCTCCAGCGCATCGTGAGAGCAGCTGAGAAGATCGTCGGCACCTCCTTCCCCTCACTGCAGGACTTACACAGCAACCGCCTCACTCGGAAAGCCCTCTGCATGGCAGGTGATCCCACACACCCACTACACAGCTGCTTCAGACTGCTGCCATCAGGGAAGAGACTGAGAAGTCTCCAGGCTCGAACCAGCAGACTGAGAGACAGCTCTGTTCATCAGGCAGTCAGGATGCTAAACTCTCTGCCTGCTCTGCCTCCCCTCCCACCCAAGTAACAGGGAACGTTAAACTAACGTTCTAGTATGGTTCTTGCATGGTTCTGTTAGATCACAACATTCTTAAAACGTTCTTTGAAGGTTTTGACTAACGTTTGAACAAACCTAGATATAACGTTCTATCCATCCATCCATTTTCGTCCGCTTATCCGGGGTCGGGTCGCGGGGGTAGCAACCTAAGTAGGGAGGCCCAGACTTCCCTCTCCCCAGCCACATGGAACAGCTCCTCTGGGGGAATCCCAAGGCGTTCCCAGGCCAGCCGAGAAACATAGTCCCTCCAGCGTGTCCTGGGTCTTCCTCTGGGCCTCCTCCCGGTGGGACATGCCCGGAACACCTCCCCAGGGAGGCGTCCAGGAGGCATCCTAACCAGATGCCCGAGCCACCTCAACTGGCTCCTCTCGATGTGGAGAAGCAGCGGCTCTACTCCGAGTCCCTCCCGGATGACTGAGCTTCTCACCCTATCTCTAAGGGAGAGTCCAGACACCCTGCGGAGAAAACTCATTTCAGCCGCTTGTATCCGAGATCTCGTTCTTTCGGTCACAACCCAAAGCTCATGACCATAGATGAGGGTGGGAACGTAGATCGATCGGTAAATTGAGAGCTTTGCCTTTCGACTCAGCTCTCTCTTCACCACGACAGACCGGTACAGCGCCCGCTGTATATATAACGTTCTAACCTAACGTTATTATAACGTTAAACAAACGTTCCCTTTGCCACCTGCCAGATGTTGTTCTTGCGGCTGTGGCATCCTGCGTCTGACGTCATGACGTAAATTTTCATACAGCCGAGCAGCACATGCAACTGGCAGCCATTTTTCTCCCGGATCGACTGAGGACGACGTTCAAATTGAAGAGTAAGTTATTTACTATGGCATTTATCTTTTAAAATGAACAGGGTTCCCTTTTTAAGTATGATTAAACGCACAAGTTAGTTTTCTAGTTATATATATTGTTAATAGTCCCGCGGTGTGAGCGGTAGCAGAGCGCTACGTTACGTCAGCTGCTGAGCGCCGGCCGAGGCCACCCGCCGGGGCAGCCCCGCTCACGCGGGTCCCCGACGGGCACCACAGCCTGGGAGATCCACGTAAAGTGCCCAACGCACATCCAGAGTCGCCGCCGCCCGCCGCGCCACAACCGCAATGCCAACCCGCCTTCGTGCCGGGTGCGGACACCGCGCTAGGCTAGGTGCCGCTTGTCCTGTCGCCTAAATCTCTGTTGGGAAAAAAAAATAAATCAGCGGTGCTTGTAGTCCGATAACATTTTCAGCTTGTGTGGAAGGTGGTGGTGGTGGTGTTTTTTTTTTCTGGGGTGGTGGTTATTTTGTAATCAATGCCTCCAGCAGAATGCTTCGTTGCTAGCCTAATGCTATGTGCTAGCCGCTTGTGCTAGCCACTTGTCCTGTCGCCTAAATCTCTGTTGGAGGGAGAAAAAAAATCAGCGGTGCTTGTAGTCCGATAACATTTTCAGCTTGTGTGGAAAGTGGTGTTTTTTTTCGGGGGTGGTGGTTATTTTGTAATCAATGCCTCCATATAGCAGAATGCTTCGTTGCTAACGCTAGGTCCTAGCCTGAAACTCCAGTGGCGCGAGGAAAAAAAAAAAACACCAGCTTGCGTTGGAAAAGCTAGCTAGCTGCCAGGGCTGACTGCGTTGTCCGGTAAGAAAATATGATAGACTGTTGCATTAACGTTGTGTGGTAGCGGCTAATTTTAATCCACTGAGCTAATCATCACTGTGTGAGCTGTTGATGAAGCCAGTTTTCTTGTGCTGCTTACAGGTGACATAATGATATAAAATGCACATTATCTCGACAGTTAACGCTAAGACTCCATCGGCTGCCTTTTACAAAAAATATATAATTGTGAAGTGATTAATGTTTGTAAGAACATTGATTTAACATCACCCTCTCTTCCCACAGGCCTGGACCCAGCCATCATTGACACATAAGGTGAGCCATATTTGCTTTGTAAGTAGCTAATATAAGTATTCTGTACCAATAATTTAAAATGAAATTTACAATGGTAATGCGGTGTGTTTGTATGTGTATATAATTTATTTATTTTACATGTCAATTGTCACATTTAAAGTTTCAGTTCTCCAAACATATTTAAATATGAGACAAAGATAACAGGAGTACCACAATATGCACTTCATAAATGATGGTCTGTATTATTAACAGTTATTATTAGCAGTTGTTGCTGCCAAGAGTGGCCCAATGATTTAATAGGTTTAAGGGCATTTACATTTTAAGACTTAAGAGTCCACATGTCAACCCCTTCATACAGTTACGTGTATAATGAGCATCAAAAATCCGTAATTTGCGCGAAAAATCAGTAGCCTATTAATCACGCGGGTGGGGTGGAGGTGCAAGCGGACCACAATTGTGCAGGCTGGGGGCGTCTTGTAACAAAGACGTGTTTACGTTTGACGTTCATGTTTTGTAGCCCACCTTTACCCTCTGTCTGTAGGTAAGGGCCTCCTAGATTCTTACATTTAGCTTTAGACTTTAACTACTCTTAATTGCTGAACTTTTAATACACACTGTGGTCATCTCACACACACTCTGTTTAAATAACCAAACCATAAGTAAAATATGAACTCAATTTACTGAACATGTTTTAAACATTGAACAACTCATACAATATAACACAAAAACGGTATCTGTAGGCAGATTACTCACTGTAAAGCTTCAACTAAGTGAGGGGCCCACTCACCAACCACACACAGACACCTGCCGGCTTATCTAACCCTAAAACGTTAAAGTTGCAGGCCTGAGCGACGCTTGGGAGCGGTGAGGCCCAAAACTTAATGGCCGCTTCACTCATTGAGCAAATAAATAAACAAAACAGTACCTGGTTTAGTAGTTCAGTACAGACCCTGGTCCCAGTTCAGGTGAAGAGGAAATCCAAACCAAGACGGTGATGCAATCAGCTGTCTGCAGGTCCAGGTTTAACTTCAATGAGCAATGTAATCCAGAGGAACTCTTCTGGCAGTCCATAAACACTCCAGTTATGACAATCTTCACCTCCAGGCCGGAATGATGAAGAGACAGTCTCCCCAGCAAGCTGAACAAGCTACACTAGGTTTACTGTGCAGCATTCACTGAACTAGTGAATGCTAAATGTTTGATGTTAAACTGCCTCAAAGTGCAAAAACACAGAACTGTAGGACAAACTTCAGGCTGAAATTGTCCCTTGTAGTCCCAAAACCATCAAACAGGTCTCCACTGACAATCACTGTGTTAGCAACCAGGAAACTTATTTAATTAGTCCAAAATGCAGCACACCTGTCAACTCTGGTGTGCTTGGCTTTCATCAAGTTCAAAACCCTGACTGCTCACACTTCCTTTTGGCTTTTCACAATAAAGCAGAAATAAAATACAAGCAACAAAATGTTATGCTTTCTTGCTTTTAACTTACACTTGTGTATTTTAAACAGTGTTAAAGCATATTACAACATAAATAAATGAAATACAATTGTAGCTATATTTACAACATATTTAACTTAGGAGTTTTTAGACCTAAAATGATTGTCTGGGTTACACTCTCCCCCTTCTAAATGTCCAATGTCCTCATTGGTCAAACCAGTACATCTATGACAAGGTTCAAGTTTTACCAATGTGTATGGTAACACCTCTATGCACTATAGTAAGTGGTTGATCTCTAGATTTACCTGGTTGATCATAAGTAAGTCTGATGACAGGTTTAATTGTACGTCTGGGTCTAGATATTGTTTGTGCCAGTACTTCGTTGAATGGACTTGGTTGTCGTGCATCTTCTTCACTTGTGGCAAGTTCAGGCTCCGAGTCTGATTCAGAGGTACCAACTTGCTCATGGTCCTCTTCAACAAGATGTTCTTCTTCTGAGACATAGTCATTCACGCTCATGTCTCTGTCAATTTGTTCAGCTATGTCATGACTGCTTTCATTCCTCTCCTTGAGTATCTGTTCAAGGTATGTTCTGTAGGATCTTTGCGGTCTTGCATACTGAAACTCGGAAGACTCAGATGACAGTTCACTTTCCATTTCTGCTGAATGGTCTACAGGGATATGCTTGTTGCGAAGATTTCTTTGTGTAGGAGGCTTTTCCACTACATCTGGCATAGGGAACCTCACAAGATCTCCAACTGGTAAGAGATTATCTCTGTGCAGTGTTTTCACTTTTCCACTGCCATCTTGGAGTTTCAACTTGTACACTGGTAAGTTTGGCAGTTGCTCAAGTATGACATAGGGATTGTTATTCCAACGATTTTCAAGTTTGTGTTTTCCTTTCAAACCAAGGTTCTTTATCAAGACTCTGTCTCCTGGTTGAAGGTTCTGGAATCCCAATCTTTTGTCATAGGCTTTCTTGTTACGAAGGTGAGTCTTGTTCGAGACATCGATAGCCATTTTATAAGCCTTTTGCAGGTCTTCTTTCAGCTGTGTAACATAAGCTGAATGCTGGGTTACTCCTTTGTCGTCAGGGCAGGTACCAAAGCATAGATCAACAGGGAGTCTGGCTTCTCGCCCAAACATAAGGAAATATGGGGAGTAACCAGTGGAGTCGCATCTGGTACTGTTGTAAGCATGTACAAGAGGGACAACATGCTGGCTCCATTGACGTTTCTTTTCTTGATTCAAGGTACCTAACATTGACAGTAGGGTTCTATTAAACCGTTCTGGTTGAGGGTCACCCTGGGGATGATATGGTGTTGTCCGGGATTTACGGATCCCCAACATTTGTAGAAGTTCTTTTCTTTTCTTCTCTTGCAGGAGGTTCATGTCACCGACGGCTTTCTCCATCAAGCGTTGGAATGTTGCAGGTGCTCCAGTGATTCCTTGTGGCATCCTTTCAAACTGGTAGAAGCCCAATGGACAGATAAAGGCAGTTTTTTCCTTGTCCTCCTCTTTCATGGCGATCTGATAGTACCCACTTCTCAGATCCAGAACAGAAAACCACTTGCTTCCTGAGAGGCAATCAAGTGCTTCATCAATGCGTGGCATGGTGTATTGGTCAGGTATGGTACGGCTATTCAGTGTACGGTAGTCTATACACATCCTAACATCTCCGTTCTTTTTTCTGACGACCACTATTGGAGATGCGTAAGGGCTTCTAGACTCTTTGATAATACCCGTTGCCAACAGCTTCTGAATGTGACGACGCACATCATCGATATCTGCAGGGGTAATGCGCCGGGAGCGTTCACGGAATGGTTTTGGATCCGACAGCCGAATGTTGTGCTCGACTCCCTTGGCTAATCCTACATCAAGTTCATCTAAGGAGAAGACTGCTGCTCTTTTGGCTAACTTGTGGCACAGTCTTGTCTTCCATTTTTCTGGGACTGGCGATTCTCCAAAGTTGATTTGACTGGTGTCAAAATATTTAGACTTGGAGTGGTGACTGGGCATGGTTGTAACAACGTCAGCAACAAAGATTCGCCCAATAATAGTGTCGACAGGTAAGTTTGCACTCTTTTTTGACTCATTTTGAATCATGATTGTACATTGATTGTTTGCAGTTGCACTGCTTGGTATTACCATTGGCTGGAGTAATACTTCTGCAGGCAGTGGACTGGTCACTGCAGCTTCTGCCATCAGGATTTCATTAGGAAGTGGCTGGTCCAGCATGATGGTACAGGTGGCTTTAACACTGCCACCGGGAGGTATGGTCAGAGATCCAGGGCCTTGCCATTTTACAAAGCCTACTCCATCGTCCTCTTCTGGTACTGATAGGAGAGTGCTTGTCTCTGTACTGGAACATGAGCTCTGAATGTCAAAAGTATGGACTGGGATACCTGGGGTGTCTCTACACAGCTGAGCCAAGCGTTTAGAAAGACTGGCTTTGGCATTGGTACCCACAATTACAGGTGTTTGGTCAGGACCTGGTGGATCGGGACAAATCAGGGCTAGAACAGACATGATTGTTGGGGCCCCAGCCACCTTCTTTGGGAACTCCATATCCACAACCACATAGCCTAGGTATGGGTAGCTAGAGTCACTTAGTCCCCATATGTCAAGCTTATTCACTGAATGGATGGGTGTATTTGACAGGTACTTTCTGTACCAGGACTCAAAAATTATGCTAACACGGGAACCACTGTCCAAAAGTGCATCACATAAATGCCCATTCACTTTCAATGGCTCAACTGAGAGTGGACCTATCAGGCCTTCAGGTATGCCTATAGGTTCAATCAAATTTACAGCACTTTTTCTCACTGTGCAGTCAGGATCAGTAAGGGGTGTGGCTGCAGCATTGGGCTGTGGGCTATTGGTCTTGGCTTTCTTGAGGGCATGGAGCAGTCTCTGAATAACTTTGCGTTGGTTTTCAGGTCTGTTGCATTTTCCTACCATATGACCATTTTCACCACAACGGTAGCAAAAGCGTTCTTCGCTCTCTGTTGGGGACCTAGCTGGTGGACTAACCACCCTTGCAACCTGTGGAGCTGCATGTTGGCGTTGTGGAGTTTTTGAGTTCACTTTTTGCTGTAAGTGCTTGACTTGTTTTTTTAGTGCTGTTACTTCAGGATTAAAGCTTGTTGCTGTATCAGTGTTAGCTGAATGTTGTTCAGTAACTTGCACTTTAGGGCGAGGTTGAGTGGTAAGGGCTGCAAACATCGCCTTGACTTCCTTTATTTCTGCTTGCAAATTTTGTATTTCTGACTGTTTGTTCTCTGCTTGGACTTTGGTGTGGATGGTATGGACTGACTGATTGAGCTTTACCTTAGAAGATTCATACTCCTCCTCTGTTCTGATTTCTTTTAACAGCTCCAGGAAGGTAGGGGGTTGAGTTCTCCTTTCTCTTAATCTGAGTTGCAACAACATTAGGTCAGCATTTATGGCCCCTTTAAGTAGCTGATCGACTCTAGCTGTGTCCATTTTGCTGGCTGGCAAGCCACCTCGTTGTACGACTTTAGTCAATGCACGCTCAAGCCTCCTGAGGAAGTCCGACAGCTTTTCACCAAGTTGTTGCTGTAAAAGCCTGAAAGAGAAATACAGGTCTTCACCAGACTCTGCTAATCCAAAAGCACTTTCAAGAGCCTCCAAGCACTTTAATGGAGTAGCATCAGGATCTGTTAGGCGTATTGCTTTAATTACTTCCAGAGCTGGTCCTTTTAAACTCTCCATTATCCTCCTCCTTTTGTCTTTATCAGAACCTTCAGTTTCCTCAACCATCAGGTAAGCTTGCTCTAGCCAATGGTCAAACTGTTCTTCTCCAGCTGGAGTGGGTACAGTACCTGAAAAGACACGCAGGCGTCGAAACCCTCCACTCTCTGCAGCAGGTTTGTTTACTTTGTCTATTAAATCAGCAACAGCACGAACAAGTGACTCTTCAGGAGATGGAGCAGGTTGTGGCTCAGTGAACAGAGCTTGTACATCATTCAGTGTTTTTCCCTCTGCCTGTAAGAGTGCGTTCAGTTTAACATCAAAGTCATCCTGAGGACTTGGCTTCCTAAAGGCAGTAATAATTGGCCAGGCTGCCAATCCTGTTGGTGCCATCACTTCCGGTGGAACATTTTCTATCGTCACTTTCTCTCGGCATTCACAAAGTACGAGCACCTCATTGTCTGTGTCATGACAAATCCGTCCTCTTACTCGTACTCGACCCAGACACTTGATAGTTTGCATTGTCTCTTCAATAACTGCTATTTCAGTGTTTTCAGGGACCACTGTCAAAAGGGTATGACTCTCATCAAGTCCTTCTCCACGACACCACTTCTTCAGCTTGTTAATTAGTGTGCTTGCCATGGTACAGGTGCGTAAATGTGAATGTAGAAATGTAAAGAGCAGCAAATAGAGTAAAACTGAACAGGTTTAGAAAAGCTAAGCTAAATGTTCAGTCTCCCAGCAGTGCCTCCATTTATGTAGCCCACCTTTACCCTCTGTCTGTAGGTAAGGGCCTCCTAGATTCTTACATTTAGCTTTAGACTTTAACTACTCTTAATTGCTGAACTTTTAATACACACTGTGGTCATCTCACACACACTCTGTTTAAATAACCAAACCATAAGTAAAATATGAACTCAATTTACTGAACATGTTTTAAACATTGAACAACTCATACAATATAACACAAAAACGGTATCTGTAGGCAGATTACTCACTGTAAAGCTTCAACTAAGTGAGGGGCCCACTCACCAACCACACACAGACACCTGCCGGCTTATCTAACCCTAAAACGTTAAAGTTGCAGGCCTGAGCGACGCTTGGGAGCGGTGAGGCCCAAAACTTAATGGCCGCTTCACTCATTGAGCAAATAAATAAACAAAACAGTACCTGGTTTAGTAGTTCAGTACAGACCCTGGTCCCAGTTCAGGTGAAGAGGAAATCCAAACCAAGACGGTGATGCAATCAGCTGTCTGCAGGTCCAGGTTTAACTTCAATGAGCAATGTAATCCAGAGGAACTCTTCTGGCAGTCCATAAACACTCCAGTTCTGACCAATCTTCACCTCCAGGCCGGAATGATGAAGATGCAGTCTCCCCAGCAAGCTGAACAAGCTACACTAGGTTTACTGTGCAGCATTCACTGAACTAGTGAATGCTAAATGTTTGATGTTAAACTGCCTCAAAGTGCAAAAACACAGAACTGTAGGACAAACTTCAGGCTGAAATTGTCCCTTGTAGTCCCAAAAACCATCAAACAGGTCTCCACTGACAATCACTGTGTTAGCAACCAGGAAACTTATTTAATTAGTCCAAAATGAAGCACACCTGTCAACTCTGGTGTGCTTGGCTTTCATCAAGTTCAAAACCCTGACTGCTCACACTTCCTTTTGGCTTTTCACAATAAAGCAGAAATAAAATACAAGCAACAAAATGTTATGCTTTCTTGCTTTTAACTTACACTTGTGTATTTTAAACAGTGTTAAAGCATATTACAACATAAATAAATGAAATACAATTGTAGCTATATTTACAACATATTTAACTTAGGAGTTTTTAGACCTAAAATGATTGTCTGGGTTACACTTTGTAAAATCATAGTCCTCTCTGAGTCAGCTTCAGGTTTTTAAACATCTTTTCTGTCATTTTAGTGTTTTCAATTGAAAGCTTTATGTGAAAAAATTATAACAGAGGAAGTTCTCTGCACAGAAAAAAATTTTTTTTTTACTGTTTTATCCTGAAACACCTGGTTAAATTTTGAAGATATTATGATTAACTACAAGCACCTGAAGCTGACTCAGAGAACTCTGTGATATTAGAAAAAAATGAAAGTCAAACATAAACACGTCTTTAAAAGAGCATCCCCCCCCCCGTAAAGCTGCGGTCTGCTTGCACCTCCACCCTACCCACGTGTGATTAATACAGATTTTTTTTGCGCAAATTACTGATTTTTGATGCTCATTATACAAGAAACCGTCTGAAGTCTAAACTTAATGACATTCTAATCTGAGTATTGTTTTAAACAGGGATACAACTAAAACATGCTGAACATTTGGTCACATAGAACAGTGTCCAAAGGGTTGATGGGCTCTCCCTCAGAGATGGGGTGACTAGTGTTAACTAAAGGTTTACTAAGATATTAAATCCATAATGAAACAGATGTGGTAAAAATAATGTTTGAAGCTAAATATTACAAAGCAATGAGTCTAACCTCATCAATATTGCATAGGGCTTGTGTTGTCAGTTCCTCTTGTGGACTGTCCTCTATTGTCTTCGCACCTGAAGCAACACATCCATATGATCTCTGCTTTGTTTTTAGTCCAGTTATGACTAAATCATATCTTCTTTCATATTGTTTCAAATGATCAACTCTTTGCTTCGATTCAGCTACCCGGTAGTTCTTTTGTCATTTCATGTATTTTCAATCAATCGTTCCTGCTGAGAAGAAAACCTAGTTAGTTCAGAAGACATGAAGTTCAGAGATTTTTTTTCATCTCCTCCATGTTTTTCATTGCTACAGTATCCTCCTCCCTTCCCAAGCCTGCTCGGCATGACTCGCACAATCCCGGCTTAACATCGTCCAAGCTGGCAGGTCCCGTCACTGGTCTCGCTTATCTCATTTGGCGTGGTTACTTCAACTTGGGCCTCGACATCTGTAGCAACTCCGTTTGCCTCTACTCACACCACTTTGGGCCTCTCTTCACACCACCGGTGGCTTCTCACCTCAGGCCTCCCTCAGGCTTTTTCATACTCCTTTTTATAGGATGGATTCATATTCATGAACATGTAACACAGTCCGTTTAACTTCACATGTTCATGTTTGTGTCTCTTTCAACAGACAACACCTGCTGCACCTGACCTCATGGGCAGACCTGTGTCCTCTGCTCTCTCCTCCTGCAGCTCCTCTCCATCATTCATTCAACCTTTATTTATACAGGCTAGCCTCGTTGAGTCACGGGGACTCATTTACAAGAGGGACCTGTCTCACTCACACCAAACAACCATCCACTCTCACACTCACACCTAGGGTCAATTTAGAGTCACCAATCAGCCTAACAAGCATGTTTTTTGGTCTGTGGGAGGAAACCGGAGTACCCGGAGGAAACCCACGCATGCACGGGGAGAACATGCAAACTCCACCCAGAAAGGCCCCGGACCGGGATTTGAACCAGCAACCTTCTCGCTGAGAGGCAGCAGCTCTACCAGTTGTGCCACCGTGCTGCCCTACGGTGATCATCACCTATGCGTCAACACCTTGGGCCTAACAGTGAGTTGAACTTGTTTTCTGTCTGTGCTTTCTGTTTTTATTGCAGGTCATGACCCTGCTTTAACTTCACATGTTCATGTTTGTGTCTCTTTCAACAGACAAAACCTGTTGCACCTGACCTCATGGGCATACCTGTGTCCTCTGCTCTCTGCTCACCATCCTACTACCTCCTGCAGCTCCTCTCCATCCATCACCTGTACATCAACACCTTGTGCCTAACCTTGTCATGTATCCACATCAATGACTGTTGCCAAAACAGGAAAACACACCTGACCTGATGGACAGACCTGCTCTCATCAAGACCACACACCTGACCTGAACTCACATCTGGACTCCCATGTACCCATCATTCATGGTTGAATCATTGCTCAATGGCTAAGCAGTTCCATCTGATCCATGTTTGAACATGAGAACCACCTAATAAGCCTGTCTACCTCAACTTCAATCAAAGTAAGGGAATTTTCTATGCTTTTTTGTGCTGCTTCTAGCTTTTTAAAGTTCCTGGACTGTACACTAAGGCACTGGTTTTTCATACATGATGGTTGCAACATGTTTCTGATGGATGTCAATTGCTCCTGATGATGTGATTTGATAATGATAGTTGAAAACTGTTTATGATGGATACCAATTGCTCCTGATGGTTGAGAAATGTTTATGATGGATCTGCTTTGCTAATGATGGTTGAGAACTGTTTCTGAAACAACACTGAAGTTGTTTATGTGTGAACACATGTTGGATCACCAGATTTCTCGCTCCATGTTTTAAAAAGGAGGATCTGAATGTATTTATGTAGGATCACCAGATTACTCGCCCCTGAAAGAGGGTTAGTTTTACTAGAACTTCATACTGAATATGTGACCCATCACATCATCAAACGGGGGTTAAAGTCAAATTTGGTCAAAATGACCTACAAGCAAACATATATATTACTGACTTTTAGAAATACATTTTCTTACTTAGATCATCCTGACAAATTCATCGTGTTGTCTTAATAATCAGGAAAATGGTTTGATATTTGGTGTGAAGATTTTATTTCAGATATTTAATTTAAACCATTTGATAAGTTATTCATTCATCTTATTTACTATCTAAATTTACGCAAACCACTTTGAAAAATAAACCCATTTGATGTGATGGGTCACAAATTTATTATTCAGCTTCTTTTGTTGGATTTGATTTAAGAATTGTGGACATTTTTAAATAAAACTTGAAAGATTTCATTTGTGCAATGGAGATTTATTTAGCCAACTTAAATTTCTCATTACAATGAGAGTATTGTACAGGTACTTGTATTTGAAAGCTAGAAATCATGGCAAAACACATATTTAATTTGATTTATGTTCAAGCTGGACTTTTAAGTTTAAAGAAAGGGACAATGTAGTTTGGAATAGTTCACATTTTTAGTTTGGAAAAAATAAACATTTGAGTTTTCTTTCTTATAACTGTTATAAGAAAGAAAACTCAAATGTTTATTTTTTCCAAACTAAAAATGTGAACTATTCCAAACTACATTGAACAATTCATTGAACATGAACAATCAAAATAGATTCAAAGTTATTTATTCATCTACTGAACAATGTTTTTAACCTCCCAGAGAGAACAATTGCAAACAAACAAAAGTACACTTGTGTTATAATATAACACAAGTGTACTTTTGTTTGTTTGCAATTGTTCTCTCTGGGAGGTTAAAAACATTGTTCAGTAGATGAATAAATAACTTTGAATCTATTTTGATTGTTCATAATTTGCACTAAAATGTATGAATCCATATTATTATAATAATAATAATAATAAAATTTATGGAATGTTCTAAGAAAGTTCTAGCAGAACGTTCTCACCTAACGTTCTGAGAACCACGAGAAAACTCCACACCAGAACGTTCTCAGAACGTTAGGAGGGAACGTTCCCGTAACCTAAAAATAACGTTCTCAGAACGTTCTGAGAACGTTCTCAGAACGTTCTCACCTAACGTTCTCACCTAACGTTCTCAGAACGTTCTCACCTAACGTTCTGAGAACGTTCTCAGAACGTTCTCAGAACGTTCTACCTAACGTTCTGAGAACCACGAGAAAACTCCACACCAGAACGTTCTCAGAACGTTAGGAGGGAACGTTCCCGTAACCTAAAAATAACGTTCTCAGAACGTTCTCAGAACGTTCTTCTGTTACTTGGGAACGGACTGCGATCCTTCTTCCAGAGACTCTCAACGTCCATTGGAGCCAGAATCTTCTGTAGACCCTCCTCGTAGCCCTCCGCTTCATCAGACTGGTTCTGCAGGGCGCAGGTTCAGCCGTTCTGGTCGTTTGATCAAACCTAAAATGCGGGACTAGTGATGGACCTTACTGGATGTTCTGGGGGGGCGTGTGTGGTGGACCACTAGGGGGCTCTACTCACACCCAGTGGACCGAAGGCATTACAGGATGTTTTATTGTGAAAAGCCGGAGGACCGGATGTGGTATTGGATATATAAGGCGGTGTTGGGTGTTTCCCGCCAGTTTAGTAGGAGTTGATTAAAAGTGAAAATCTACATCCCGTCTCCTGTGTCGTCTCTTCACCGCCTCCTACAATATAAAGAAAGCCACATGCACTCAGGCACGGCCGTGACCCGGGGCTTCCCGGTCTGCTAGCCTTGCTCGGGTTCTTTGTCTTCCTCTTGCTCTTCTCTGGAGCCATGGCGAGAGAAGGCATCGGTTGAATACCAGTTAGCGCTGCTAAACAGGTTTGAAGATGTTTTTCTCTGTGCTGTTCGCTTTTCTTCGGCCACCCAGTTAGCTAGCTAAACAGGGAGGGCGCGTGGTCCAGTGCTAAACAGGTCTACGAAACAGCCAATTAGCCAACGTTAGCTATGCTAAAACATCTGCGAGACTTAGTTAGCGGTACTAAACTAAGTGTTCGCAGGGTAAAGGTCTTCTTGTGACGCCCTGGGTAGGGAGCGTGCTCACCTCTGGTCGGGCGGTTCAGTCACTTGTGAAGGTCCTGCGAAGTTCAGGTTGAAGCGAGGTGAAGTGCAATGAGATGGCGGATGTGAGACGTACAGCGTCCTTTATACCAGAGGGGCCCCCCGGTGACGCTGAAGTCTCACTGGCCTTAAAAGGCGTGTTAAAAATTCTTCAGGTGAACTGCGCGGGGGCACAATTCCCATACATAATGTGTTGCACCGCAGTGACTGACTGAAAGGGAACAAGTAAAGCATCAGATGTCATTGTTTTTAACATAAGTGTGAAGTAAAATGGACGTCTACACAACTAGAGCAATGGCTTTTACTCATAAAATTCGGTGTGAATGCTTATAGAACTTGCTGAAAAACAGCTAAAATTCAATTATAAACATGCTGAAATGAACAAACCGGATTCAAAAAAAGTTGGGACACTAAACAAATTGGGAATAAAAACTGAATGCAATGATGTGGAGGTGCCAACATCTAATATTTTATTCAGAATAGAACACAAATCACAGATCAAAAGTTTAAACTGAGAGAATGTATCATTTTAAGGGAAAAATATGTTGTTTCAAAATTTCATGGCGTCAACAAATCCCAAAAAAGTTGGGACAAGTCCATTTTTACCACTGTGTGGCATCCCCCCTTCTTCTTACAACACTCAACAGACGTCTGGGGACAGAGGAGACCAGTTTCTCAAGTTTAGAAATAGGAATGCTCTCCCATTCATGTCTAATACAGGCCTCTAACTGTTCAATCGTCTTGGGCCTTCTTTGTCGCACCTTCCTCTTTATGATGCACCAAATGTTCTCTATAGGTGAAACATCTGGACTGCAGGCTGGCCATTTCAGTACCCGGATCCTTCTCCTACGTAGCCATGATGTTGTGATTGCTGCAGAATGTGGTCTGTCATTATCTTGTTGAAAAATGCAGGGTCTTCCCTGAAAGAGATGACGTCTAGATGGGAGCATATGTTGTTCTAGAACCTGAACATAGTTCTCTGCATTAATGGTGCCTTTCCAGACATGCAAGCTGCCCATGCCACAAGCGCATGCAACCCCATCAGTGATGCAGGCTTCTGAACGGAGCGTTGATAACAACTTGGGCTATCCTTGTCTTCTCTGGTCCGGATGACATGGCGTCCCAGTGTTCCATAAAGAACTTCAAATCATGACTCATCTGACACACAGAACAGTCTTCCATTTTGCCACACTCCATTTTAAATGACTCCTGGCCCAGTGCAAACGTCTGAGCTTGTGGAGCTTGCTTAGAAATGGCTTCCTCTTTACTGTAGAGTTTCAGCTGGCAACGGCGGATGGCACGGTGGATTGTGTTCACTGACAATGCTTTCTGGAAGTATTCCTGAGCCCATACTGTTATTTCCTTGACAGTGGCATTCCAGTCGAGGTGCAGTGTCGTTTAAGGGCCCAGAGATCAAGAGCATCCAGGAGAGTTTTACGGCCTTGACCCTTACGCACAGCAATTGTTCCAGAATCTCTTAATTTTTGATGATGTTATGCACGGTTGATGATGATAACTTAAAAGTATTTGCTATTTTACGCTGAGTAACACTATTCTGGTATTGCTGCACTATCTTTCTGTGCAACAATGGTGGAATTGGTGATCCTCTTACCATCTTGGCTTCTGAGAGACACTGACACTCTGAGAAGCTCTTTTTATACCCAATCATGTTGTCAATTGACCTAATTAGTGTTAATTGGTCTTCCAGCTGTTCGTTATATGCTCAATTTCCTTTTTCCAGCCACTTATTGCTACTTGTCCCAACTTTTTTGGGATTTGTTGACACTGTGAAATTTTGAATCAACAAATTTTTCCTTTAAAATGTTATTTACTCAGATTAAACTTTTGATCTGTCCTATTACAAATAAAATATTGACATTTGCCATCTTCACATAATTGCATTTAGTTTTTATTCACAATTTGCTGGTGAAGATTCTCAGTCGTCCAGGACATGATAAAATCAAAAAAGGTGTTCAATACAGGATCAACTGGACTTTATTTGTTGCAGAAAACGTTTCGACAGTTTCAGTTTCTTCTGGACAGAAGTCGAAACGTTTTCTGCAACAAATAAAGTCCAGTTGATCCTGTATTGAACACCTTTTTTGATATTCACAATTTGTTTAGTGTCCCAACTTTTTGGGAATCCGTTTTGTATTACATAAGAAGCTCTTAACATCTTAATTCCATCTTATACTGTATAGATCTTATTGTTCCATATTTTCCTAACAGAGCACTTCGCTCTCAGGCTGCAGGTTTACTCACAGTTCCTAGAGTTTCCAAAAGCAGAATGGGAGGAAGATCTTTCAGTTCTCAGGCTCCTCTCTTGTTGAACCAGCTTCCATTTTCTGTCCCTAAGGTTGACACATTGTCCTCTTTTAAAACTAGACTCAAGTCTTTATTTCTTTTTAATAAATCCTAAAGTTAGGGTTGGCTTTGGTTTCCTGAACTACCCATTATGCTATAGTCTTAAGACTAATGGAGAACAAATTGGCCTTCATCAAATGAGCTACAATACCGGTAGTTTGTTTTTGTAATTGTTTCCATCTTATCATGGTTTTTTGTCTTAGTGAGGACCTGCTCACCTCCATTCTGGACCTGCCATTCTGTTTGTTTGTTTCTCCTTCCTGTTCCTTTCAAAGCCAGACGGTCAAAGGAGATGGCTGCTAGTCCTGAGCCTGCTGTGCTGGAGGTTTCTTCCTATTATGAGTTTTTTCTTTCTACTGTTGCCTTTGTGCTAGCTCAGGAGACTTCAACAAGACTCAACGCAATCTGCTGGCTTCCTTCCTTCTTTAGACAACGGTAACTTTACTAATTGGAATTTATAATGTACCGTGTATGTTTCTGTTCAATGTCCTGAGATAACTTATGTTGTGACTTGGAGCCGTTTAAATAAACTCAACTTACAGTACTTGAAAGTCTTGTATTTTTGTGACCCCTGCTCCTTGTAGCCTCTTTTCCACCTTTCTCCTTTTCATTCACACACATGTACTCGTCTTACTATAGCTGACTTAATCCATATACTGTATGTATGTATATATATATAGTATAGTTTATATGTAAAATCTAATGCACCAATTACAAGATTTGATAATACGGTTGGTTTACATTTCTTAACAATAGAAAACTCAAGTCATGGATAGTATACGCCGGTTAACTCTGGCAGTCCCCTTATTCCTAATCCTAAATGGACAATATGTGTAGTTAACAGGAAACAAGAAAATCAAAACTCATGCTGAGATTTTTTTATTCAAGTCTCAACTACGTTTATAGAAACGCTTTACCAATTTACATAGCACTAAAAACACATGTTTGCACATGACAGACATTTTTCAAAATAAACTGCATCTACATGAGATCTCAATGGCCTTCTTTTTTATTCCTTGTCATTTTAGCCTGGACTGATGTTCAGATTATTACACAAATTTCTGAAAGCAGACAGAGTGCGAGTTTTAACTGCACAGTGATTATTTTAGACAAAAACTACATATTTAAAAAGAATTAAAACAAAGTCTGTGGGTTTCAGCCAGGTGGAACAGTTTTAAGTGACTTTACATTTCAGACTCCATTAACTGGATTTCGATCAGATAATTAAAAATAATATTTAACATAAAAGACAAACAAATAGTATTTGACCACTCAAAACAACATTACACACACAGAAAATAGGCCTTAGTGATGTTTGGCAGGCGTTATAAAATGAAAGAGAGGTTAAGAGCTGCACACATAAAGCAACATATAACATCCTGACCCCGGGTCTTTCTGGTCTCTGTAAAAAAAAAAAAAAAAGTTTCATTCCATATTACCCAAGGTTAAAAATGCTTTAATTAATTACAGTGCGAGAGACCAGAGGAAAAAAAAAAAGTTTGTGTGGTTGAAAATAAAAGCAGTCTGGAGTTTGAGCTGAGGATCCCAGAGTTCAAGTGTTTCATAAAAAGAAAAAAACATTTCAGAAACAACAACAAAAAAAGACTTGTGCAGCACCATAAACTAACACTCTACGAAGCATTTTATTTTGCCGTGAGAAACATGGACCAGACTATTTGAATGGATGGCTTTTCTGATCTGATATCAATGTACCACAAACTGCTCAATGTGAGAAAAAAAAGATGCTGCAAAAAAAATAAAATAATAATAATAATAAAGATGGGCGTGTGCTGCGATGACACTGGGGCAGGGGCACCGGCTGACGTCAAACAGAGGCCACCATTTATTTAGCACTTGGTCTGCTCGAGATTGTGAAGAGTCTTTCAGCTCTCAACAGCCGGCGGCGCTTTATCTGCTGCGATGGAGCCGTCTGCCTCATCATCATATGAGTTTATTGGTGGATGAGCTGGGCTCTCTGTGCTGCACCTGAAGGGAGAAAATACACTTAATTTCCCATAATTTGTCTGAATTATAGCTAAAATAAACATTCAATTCGGAATCAGACATTTTTATATACTGCACACGTTTTCTGGCTCCATAATACCAGTAAACAGAAAAAGTACTTTTTTTTTTAAATTTCGATATGCTTACTGGTCACTAAACACATTCAACATAACTACCGGTAAACATTTATTAAAACACTGTACACTACTTAATGAGTGAGCCTTACCTGTTTGGACTTGAACCTGTGTCGTCATTGTTTTCTTCCTCTAACGGTGATTTGGATTTGTCCGCCACCTCCACCTCATTTTTCTTTTCCTCTGACTCCCCGTTCACAGGAGTTGCTTCTAATAAAAGATAAATTTAGATTATTAATATACAGGTCGTTCTCAAAAAATTAGCATATTGTGATAAAGGTGATTATTTTCCATAATGTAATGATAGAAATGAATCTTTCATATAATTTAGATTCATTGCACACCAACTGAAATATTTCAGGTATTTTATTGTTTTAATACTGATTATTTTGGCACACAGCTCATGAAAACCCAAAATTCATGTCTCAAAAAATTAGCATATTTCATCCGACCAATAAAAGAAAAGTGTTTTTAATACAAAAAAATTCAACCTTCAAATAATTCATTCATTCATTCATTCAAGTTTATTTGAACAAGGACAGCACAATAAACAATGTTACATGTTAAAAACGAAGCAACCGTTGTCTTGTACACAGGTTTTCTAACCACAGGCTAATTTGCAAACCCAGTCCTTGGTTGGACTTTTATATAAAAACAGCTAAAATAAAATTAAAGTTCAATTATGTTCAGTTATGCACTCAATACTTGGTCGGGAATCCTTTTGCAGAAATGACTGCTTCAATGTGGCGTGGCATGGAGGCAATCAGCCTGTGGCACTGCTGAGGTGTTATGGAGGCCCAGGATGCTTCGATAGCGGCCTTAAGCTCATCCAGAGTGTTGGGTCTTGCGTCTCTCAACTTTCTCTTCACAATATCCACAGATTCTCTATGGGGTTCAGGTCAGGAGAGTTGGCAGGCCAATTGAGCACAGTAATACCATGGTCAGTAAACCATTTACCAGTGGTTTTGGCACTGTGAGCAGGTGCCAGGTCGTGCTGAAAAATGAAATCTTCATCTCCATAAAGCTTTTCAGCAGATGGAAGCATGAAGTGCTCCAAAATCTCCTGATAGCTAGCTGCATTGACCCTGCCCTTGATAAAACACAGTGGACCAACACCAGCAGCTGACATGGCACCCCAGACCATCACTGACTGTGGGTACTTGACACTGGACTTCTGGCATTTTGGCATTTCCTTCTCCCCAGTCTTCCTCCAGACTCTGGCACCTTGATTTCCGAATGACATGCAAACTTTGCTTTCATCTGAAAAAAGTACTTTGGACCACTGAGCAACAGTCCAGTGCTGCTTCTCTGTAGCCCAGGTCAGGCGCTTCTGCCGCTGTTTCTGGTTCAAAAGTGGCTTGACCTGGGGAATGCGGCACCTGTAGCCCATTTCCTGCACACGCCTGTGCACGGTGGCTCTGGAATCGGCCCTTCTCCACAATCTTCCTCAGGGTCCGGTCACCTCTTCTCGTTGTGCAGCGTTTTCTGCCACACTTTTCCCTTCCCACAGACTTCCCACTGAGGTGCCTTGATACAGCACTCTGGGAACAGCCTATTCGTTCAGAAATTTATTTCTGTGTCTTACCCTCTTGCTTGAGGGTGTCAATGATGGCCTTCTGGACAGCAGTCAGGTCGGCAGTCTTACCCATGATTGCAGTTTTGAGTAATGAACCAGGCTGGGAGTTTTTAAAAGCCTCAGGAATCTTTTGCAGGTGTTTAGAGTTAATTCATTGATTCAGATGATTAGTTAATAGCTCGTTTAGAGAACCTTTTCATGATATGCTAATTTTTTGAGATAGGAATTTAAGGTTTTCATGAGCTCTATGCCAAAATCATCAGTATTAAAACAATAAAAGACATGAAATATTTCAGTTGGTGTGCAATGAATCTAAAATATATGAAAGTTTCATTTTTATAATTACATTATGGAAAATAATGACCTTCATCACAATATGCTAATTTTTTTAGAAGGGCCTGTAAGCCTACAAGAGAATCCAACGTCCAACCAGATTTATAAAAGGATGTGTAATATAGATGTGGCTTTTTACCAGTGTTTTGTGACTCCTTCTCATTTTTCTCCGTCTCCTTGTTCTCTGTTTGAGGTTTAGCTGCCATCTCAGTCTTTCCCATAACGCGAAGTTTTAACTTGTTATAGACGTCACTGGCTTTTTCCATGACTGCAGCGCTGGCCTTATACCTTCGAATCTGTAAAGGTCAAAATATTGAGTTTTTTGTGTGCCTATCATTTCATTCCTAACATAGTTACACTTTTGTTGGAGGATACTAAGAATTAAAAAAAATGTTATAAAGATGCAATTAACATCTACATTAATGGTAGGACCAATGTTAATATGTTACGACATAATTAATGCCTTTCACTATACCAGTTTAAATATTGCTGCATGCTTTACACAACAAATAAAACACCCTATATTTTCTAAAAGAACATCATATAGATACTTGTGGCTTTTCAGGCATGTACTGCTTTTTAAAAATATGGTGGAGCTACGATTGTGTTGAGTTAATGTCTGAATTACTCCACAGGTGCTTTTCCATAAACCCAAGGGGACCATTTTAAGTAAATCCTGGACTCAGTAAAAGAAAATAAACCCTTTCAACAATGCAATCTGAACAGCAGCAAGGACATTAAACATGTAATAGTGGTAAGTTATCGCAGCACAAACAAAATGAATCCAACAGATCCCACATTTCAACAGACGGGATCCTTTTACTCCATGGTTTCCTTACAAATAATCACAAAACCACACAATGTAGTAAAGCCAAACAATCAACGTTGTTTCCCCCTGACAGCTGTTCACTTCTGCAGGCGTCACCACGGTGAGCAAACGCACACGAAAAATGTGGCAACTGTTTTACGCTGAACGCCCACCTCCACGCGACCTGGGCCACCGAGCTACAGTGGTCCCAAACAATACTAAGAATTTATATACGTGTACCTTTTTTAATGTGGCAATAACTGCAGCGTTCTTACGGAGAATCTGGCTGGTAACTGGTACCGACTCAAGCTCCTCCAGTGCTTGTAGACATTGCTCAATGTCCTAGAAAACAAAGACAGAAAGAAAGTGAGTTTTCATGCAGGCATTCAAACACACCTGCATTAAACTGTTGTTTCTGGAACGTACTGGGCTGTCCACTTTGAGTGCAAACTTAATGTCCGTGTGGAGTTTCCGTAGCCTTTCCTCTGGTGATGGCTCTGTGGATACAGAAAACATGCCACAACAGGACGTCATTGTTTAGGAACTTGCAGTGGAGATGAAGCGGAGTGCTACTGACCCTTTTTCTTTTCCACCTTCTTTTCTGGGTGCCTCTCCGGTCTGCGCTTGGGTTTTTCAGTCTTAGACCTAAGTTAGAGGGAACTCTATGATCTGTGTCCTTTAATATTTCATCTAGATCTTATGAGGCGTGCACCTTGTTGTGTGCTCACGTGCGTTCACTCACCTGGCTCTGGACTTCTCCTCTACCCGTCTAGCTTTACTCTTATTTAGCTCTTTCTCCTTTCGTTCTTTTCTCTCCTTCTCTTTTTTTACTCGTGCCGCCTTCTGTTTGTCTGGCTTTTTGTGTGATTTTTTCACCTTTTACAAGAAAAATAGAAGACGTGTCATATGCGTGAATGAAGCCGAACGTCATATACGATGTGTTTTAGGCTTCCCGTTAAAGCCAGATGTTCACCTTGGCTGGCGATGAAGAATCAGAGTCAGACGGCGCCGGGATCGGGGCTGGGGGTGGTTTCTTGGACTTCTTCAGTGGGTGCTCATCGATACCTTCATCAGAACTGCTGCTGCTGCCACCGTCACTGCCTTTTTTAGCCTTATCTTTGTCTTTTTTCTTTTTCTCGTCTTCTTCCTTCTCTCTTTCACGCAGCCGGCGGAGCTCCTCAGCCTCCTCCTTTTTCCGCTTCTCCTCCAGCTCTCGCCTGCGCTCCTCGTCACGTTTTTTCCATTCACTGATGCGGTCAGGTTCACTGTCACTGTAAGATTTTTTTTTTAAAAAAAGGATTAAAGACTAAGGTGCTGGGCTCTTATTCACAATGTGCGATTCACGGTGAGGTAAAGAGGACGGCTCCAGAGCAGCCTGACCTGTCGCTGTCGGAGGATGATGAAGGAGCTCGTTTCACCGGCGCAGGTTTGGGTTTCCGCGCACGAGGCTTCGGTGCAGGCTTCTCTGTAAATCAAGACAAAACACGGACCGATTGTGAACAAATGACTGAAAATTCATGAGTAACAAGACAGAGTGTTTCCTAAATCATAACCTACATTATATATTTTTATTTTTTACTGAACGAAACTGATTTTAAAAACAAAAGTCCTCACCTTTCTTGCGAGCCTGCGGGGCCTTGCGAGGAGGTGGATCAGACTCCGATTCAGACTTCGAACCAGACTGGGATTCTGAGCCAGACAGAGCTGGTCGAGGCTTCTCATCCTCAGAGTCGCTGTCCACTCCTTTCCTGTCTGACCCCGATCCCGAATCAGAGTCAGACGAAGCCTTCTGTTGCATCGCAGGTGAAAAAGTGGATAAAAATTACAGAAAACAACGTTAATCTTACCTATAAATGAAAAATTAACAAGGGCCATGAGTTACCGTCTTCTTCCCTCTGCCTACTGCTTTCTTTCCACCTCGTCCTCCAGATTTCTTCTCTGGAGTGAAATCCTGTGAAAGACAAATGACCAAACGGATGAATTATCAGTGCCACAACCAGAAATCACAGTTTAATATGCACGTCGGTGCTTTGACCTTATCACTGTTTTTGCCAGTGTCGGACTCTGACGGCGTTGGTTCTGATTCAGATGGAGATCCGCTCTCCTCTTCGTCTCGGTCACTAGAAGAACCACGGGCTTTTTTAGGAGGAGGGGGCCGCTAAAAAAAAAAAAACAAGAACAATTATCTTTAAATTGAGGTCTTGCATATTGTGACCAAAACCATCACTTTTTTTTCCCAATAAGAGCAAATAAATCAGTTTCTATTCAGTTCAGTGACTTGAAAACAGAAGATTATGATGACTGACATGTTGTACAGCTGCAATAAAAATAAATTCTAAATGTCTTCACCTTTGGAGCTGGTGGCTTTCTCTTCACTCCTTCTCCCCTTCCTCTGTCGTCACTCCCAGAATTGGAGTCATCCTCACTACCCGTGACGGCTTTTCGAGGAGCTGGGGTGCCCTCATCATCATCTTCATCCTCGTCACTTCCTCCTCCTCCATCGTTGCCTTCACTGTCGGATGAACTAGCTGGCTGCAGGAATACAGCAACAAGAGAATTAGCCACATTTTTTTCCCAAATAATGCTGATAACGTCTTCAACGCATGATAAAAATCATCAATACCCAGACTTTAAGTTGGACAGTCAGCATTTTAGAAACAATGTTCATGGTAAACAGGAAGAGTTTGTTTAGGAGCACAGGATGCTTTAGGATTTTATATATCAGGCTGACTTACAACAGGTGGAGCACTGTAGGAGGCATGTGGATTGTTCTGGATCTCCCATAAACCGTCATTGAACCCCTTTCTTTTGTTGGGTTTCCCAAATCGATCGCTGTACTTTTCATAGGCAAAAAGATCCTTCGGTGCAAGGAATGCTCTGTAACAGAGAAAAGAGTGAACTTAGTTGACAAGTTTCCACTTTTATTAAGTCGGTTCATAGTGGATTACTTCACATCAGAACACTTGGCCCTCTAGTGGCGGTTTTAGGTCATTGTCAACATTCTGCCATCAAGTCAGTGAAGCATCATGAAAAGCCATAATAAAATGACAGACAGTACATAAATCTAGTCTCCTCCTTTCATGTAGGTTTAAAGGAATCAAACTATTCTGTATTTTATAAAATTCTATTGAGTTTATTTATAAGTTGTCTCAGGGCACAGTACAAAAACATTCACATACTTTACAAAAGCCAATTAGTAAATGGTAAATAGAGCTTACTTGTATAGCGCTTTCCAGCCCCCTATGAGGGGCCCCAAAGCGCTTCACAGTACCAGCCATCCACCCATTCATACACACATTCATACACCGGTAGCGGTAGTCTCTGCCATGCAAGGCGCTGCCAGTCCTACCGGGAGTAACTTGGGGTTAAGTGTCTTGCCCAGGGACACAACGAGGTATGCAGTGACCGGGGATCGAACCCGGGACCTTACGGTCCTGAGCCGGCTGCCCTGCCTCTACACCATCTCGGCCCCTAAAAGTTATCTTTCTAAGAAGGCCCGCGCAGAGTGTGTTGAATCTTCACTTTGTGGCGGTCTCCCATCCTGCGCGAGCACAAAGGCAACAGTGGAAAGAAAAAACTCCCTTTTAACAGGAAGAAACCTCCAGCAGAACCAGGCTCAGGGATGAGCAGCTTCAACCGGCTGGGGTTCGAGAGGAACAGGAAGGAGAAACAAACGAACACAGAATGACGAACATAAAGTGGGACAATTCATAATAAGTGACAAAAAGCATAAAGTTAATTAGTGTGTAAATATACCAGATTTAAATCTGACTTTAAGGATCAGTCGGGGCGTTGCTAGAAAAATATAAGAGGGAAAAAAAAAAAAAACTTAAAATAGTAGCAACAATCTTATAACAAAATATAACTCACGTTTCATGAGTGCCAAAGAAAAAAATGGGGATTTTGTTAGGTGGTGGTTTCACAGCTCCATCAGCCACATCTTCAATCTGTAAACAAGCAGATGATCAAGTAATAACCAAGAGACACACACATATTTATTATGACTAAAAACATCCATGACGTGCACTCAATGTGATTTTCCTACGTCTTGATGAGTTTAGAGGAAACAAGCCGAGCAGATTAGGCCAGCAGCTTCTCATGCAAATTACACTGCTCGTGCACTGGCTGCATGTCACCAGGCAGAAACAAGGTTGTGTGTTTGTTTATCGATATAGATAATTATTATTTAGTAGAGGGATAAACAGAGAGAATCTTCTCCAGCGTCCCGTGCAGAGCAGCCCACCCCCTCCGCCCCTTCGGCTCCTGTTAACGTTGCTTACCCGAGCTGGCCAGTGGGGGTATCCCTTCATTTTAGCGAACACTAGATCTCCGGGCTGGAAGTTGTGCGGCATGGTTCCACTTCTCCGTGCAGCCTGGGTGTTAAAAATATTCCGTTGCGCCGTCTTCCTGTGTCTCTCTTGATTTGATGTTCTCAGGCCGACACAAAAACCTGGAAACGATGGAGCTAGCTAGCAAGCTAGCTGCATTCTCCGAGTGCTACGTTACCGCGAGAGCGAAGAAGATAGCCGTTTTTCACACAGGGCACTTCCGCTCAGGGGCTTGAGGGGGGACTTCAAAATAAAAGACGCAGCTTTCCATGGGAAACGTTGAACGAAATTGTTCAGTGAAGAAATGGAACAAAATCACAAAATATGATTAGCTTCACGTTTCATAAGCCTTGAGGGAATTATGGTAGCCCATTTACATGAGGGCATATTGTCTACTTTATCAAAATTCTTAAATATAGGGGAAAACAACAGCTGAGTAGTTTAATGGCTGCAAAGTAGTTTACATACACGTGTTCTATACGTCTTTGTACCAGTAAAGTTTTAACATTATCATTAACTTACAAAGTGGGCAAATCAAATAATCAAATGATATATTTCATTTTTTCCCCTTTGTGTTCAGTTTTTTTAAAGCTAGTAAACTAATGAAGATGCTGAGGTTCTCCTTAGGAGTGACAGATGGATAAGATCAGGAATGAGATCAGCACATGTTGAACAACTGGGAGATAAAGTTAGGGAGGCCAGACTGAGATGGTTTGGACATGTCCAGAGGAGGGACAGTGGGTATATTGGTAGAAGGATGTTAGAAATGCAGCTGCCAGGAAAAAGACAAAGAGGAAGGCCAAAGAGGAGATATATGGATGCAGTTAGAGAGGACATGAAGGTAGTTGGAGTGAGGACAGAGGATGCAGAGGACAGAGTGAGGTGGAGGAGGATGACTCGCTGTGGCGACCCCTGAAAAGGGAAAAGCCGAAAGAAGAAGAAGAAGAAACTAATTTCGAACCAAAATTTATTATTAATTTGTTATCAGTTTACCAACACATTTACATTTTAAGTGTTTCAGTAGTTATTTTACATACCATACCATACATACCACTTTATTTATAAAGCACTTAACCCTTGTACAGAATTATGGTGAGATTTTTATTTATTTATTATGTTTCGGGTCATTTTTACTCGTATTGTGTAAATCCACTCAAAACGGTCAAAAATGAAGTTAAACCAATAAGAACTTTATTTTAGATTATACAAACATTTAGAAGAGATGAGAAGAAGAGGTATACAATTCCAACACTGTATTAAAGAACTCCTGATTTCAAAATTTCCCTCTTCACAAACACTTTTTTCTTTTAATTTTCATTTTAAAACAGCAATAAGGTCAGCCAAAGTGCTGTACAGCAAAAACAAAACAAGCAAAGGACACAGGATAAAATACAAAGGTCCAAATATGTAAACATAAGAACTAAATGACCAACATTACAAGTTCAAATGAACTCGCACAGTGATAAAAGCCAGGGAATAAAAGTGAGTTTTCAAACGAGATTTAAAAACAGTAAGCGATGGAGCCTGCCTGGCACACAGTGGTAACTTGTTCCACAGTTTCTGACCTGCCACAGAGAAGGCCCTTTCACCTCTGAGCAAGTGCGTGGAACCAATAAAAGCACCTGGTCTGCTGACCTCACAGTGTGCTGGGTGGCATATGGCTGCAGCAGATCAGCAAGATAGGAGGGGGCAGAATTATTACAACACTAATGCAGTTGCTAGATTAGTTTCAACAGCATCTTATCACATTGCAGAATGCTGGATTTTGTGTTTTACTACCAAGAAGAATGTGCCCATGAGCTGATTTAACTTTTTTCGTGAATACATTGCATTCTTACCACAACGAACTTACTACACATATTTTAAGGTCAAGTCAGGTTTTCTTTATTGTCATTCGCATCTTATGTGGTACGTGTGGTGGAAAGAAATTGTGTACACAGGGTCCCAGTGACAGCCAACAAAAGTATAAATTGTAAAAATATTGTGCATCAAACAGTCAAGATACTTTCAGGTGTGATGGCATTTAAAAATGTCTATCCTAACTAATTTTGCTTTAGGTTTACCCGTGAAATGGAGAGCATCCTGTGCTCCAGCATCAACGTGTGGCATGGAGGCTGCACAGCTGCAGAAAGAAAAGCTCTACAGAGAGTGGTGAAGGCTGCACAGAAGATGTTGGAGTCAGTCTCCCCACCATCACAGACATTTACACCTCCAGATGCAGGAAAAGAGCCACCTGCATCATGAAAGACCTCACTCACCCAGCACACTCACTCTTTGCCCCACTCCCCTCAGGACGGAGGTTGAGGAGCATCAAATGTAGAACCACTAGACTGAGGAACAGCTTCTACCCTGAGGCTGTTAGACTCATGAATAAATAAATAATAAGAATAATCACTGCAAAATATCACATCATGCTGATGCTGATCTGTTTTCTTGTTGCTGTGTTCATCTGTGACCATCTGCTCATACAGACTCATGTTCGTGCTGCTGTTTGTAATGATGTTTTTCTATTACATTAGGGCTTAGTGTATTTCTAGTTGATGTTTTTCTTAGTTATATCCTAGATGTTATTACTGTTTTTCTCTTACATTTTGTTGTTGGATGTCACTGGGACCCCGTGTACAATCTCGTTTCATCACACGTACCACATGCGGTGCAAATGACAATAAAGATTCTCTGACTCGCTCTGACTCTGAAATGATAAAACATACATGCTCAATAATCCAGGTAGAAAAATCTAAAAAATCTAAGTCTGGTCCTCTGGACATTCAAAAACCAAAACAAAGAAGAAGAAGAAAAAAAAAAAAGCAAACAGTAAAATCTATAAAGGGGATGAAGCAAAAATAAACTTTAAGGACCTCAATCCAGACATTTTTTTTAATTTTGCAGTCTTCTTGTATTTTATTTCTTTAGAAAGGCCTAAAACATGGTAGTTATAATAAAAACTTACAAATCTGTTCTTTTAAGAAAACTTTGTCTCATGTAATATACTGTACGCAGTAGTAATAAATGTATCATTTGTGTTCATTTTTTTATTTCTATCACTAAATGTACATTTGATCATACATGCTAATTAAATTGATTGTTTTGAAGACTATTTAATCAAGTGTAAATTTTAGTAAAAATTGTTTTATTTTTCAGGTAAAAGCAGTGCCGTTTCACACCGGAAACACAGTGACACTATTTTGAAAGTCTTCACAGAACCGGATGTAGATTTGTGGTCGCCGTCACCTGATAGGCCCACCACAGCGGAAGTCCCTCCTTCTCTACACTCCGATTGGCTGGCTCGCAGTCAGGTTCCTTACTCGTCCAATAACAGGTTATACTGTAATGTGGAAATCAGCGTTGACCTCCCCCCGGATTCACCTCTAACGCGAAGCCATGTTCCGCTCTTTTAGAAGCGTTCAGCAGTTTAACTGCCACCTCCGGACTTTGCAAAAACTCCAAGGCAACTCAAAACTCGCACTCTGCTCGTCCAGAATGGCCAGCTCGGAGTACAGGGTGGAGCGGGACACGTTCGGTGAGCTCAAGGTCCCGGCTGATAAATACTACGGAGCCCAGACTGTCAGGTCCACCATGAACTTCAAGATCGGGGGACCCAGTGAGCGGATGCCCCTCCAAGTGATCAAGGCTTTCGGCATCCTGAAGAAAGCAGCTGCTCAGGTGAACAAGGACTATGGACTCGACCCAAAGATAGCAGACGCCATCGTCCAGGCTGCAGATGAGGTGTCATCTGGGAAGCTGGATGATCATTTCCCTCTGGTAGTGTGGCAGACTGGATCAGGAACTCAAACCAACATGAACGTCAACGAGGTGATCAGCAACAGGGCTATAGAGATCTTGGGAGGGAAACTGGGCTCCAAGGATCCAGTTCATCCCAACGATCATGTCAACAAGAGCCAGAGCTCCAACGACACCTTCCCCACGGCCATGCACATCGCCGTGGCCACGGAGGTCCACCAGGTCCTGCTGCCGGGTCTGCAGACGCTGCACGACGCCATGGCGGCCAAGGCTGAGGAGTTCAAAGACATCATCAAGATCGGACGCACCCACACCCAGGACGCCGTCCCGCTCTCGCTCGGACAGGAGTTTGGAGGTTACGTCCAGCAGGTGAAGTACAGCATGGAGCGGGTGAAGGCCGCCATGCCCCGGGTGTACGAGCTGGCCGCCGGAGGCACAGCGGTCGGGACGGGGCTCAACACTCGCATCGGCTTTGCGGAGAAAGTGGCTTCCACCGTCGCTTCGCTCACGGGCCTGCCGTTCATCACGGCCCCCAACAAGTTCGAAGCCCTGGCCGCTCACGACGCCCTGGTCGAGCTGAGCGGCGCCCTGAACACGGTGGCCGTCAGCATGATGAAGATCGCCAACGACATCCGCTTCTTGGGCTCGGGGCCTCGCTCGGGCCTGGGGGAACTCATCCTGCCGGAGAACGAGCCGGGAAGCAGCATCATGCCCGGCAAAGTGAACCCCACCCAGTGCGAGGCCATGACCATGGTGGCGGCCCAGGTGATGGGGAACAACGTGGCGGTCACCGTCGGAGGCAGCAACGGACACTTCGAGCTCAACGTCTTCAAGCCCATGATGGTCAAGAACGTGCTCAACTCCGCGCGGCTCCTCGGCGACGCGTCCGTCTCCTTCACCGACAACTGCGTGGCGGGAATCCAGGCCAACACGGAGAGGATCAACAAGCTCATGAGCGAGTCCCTCATGTTGGTCACCGCGCTCAACCCGCACATCGGCTACGACAAGGCGGCCGCCATAGCCAAGACGGCGCACAAGAAGGGCTCGACGCTGAAGGCCGTGGCCGTGGAGCTGGGCTATCTGACCGAGGAGCAGTTTGACCAGTGGGTGAAGCCGAGTGAAATGCTGGGGCCCAAGTGACGTCTGGAAACATGAGAACACCACACTACAAAAAAATTACACCTCTTTCCTACAGCGAGAAGAGAATTTCTGCATAAATCAGTTGTTGAACTGAATAAATATACGTTTCAAACAACAATCTTGAACAAAAGTCCCTGAAAATTCTCTGTTATTTTGGTGTCTACCGGTAAATGTATAGACCATCTTCTGAGTGAACACCATTGTAATGTAGGCATCAGTTATTAATGCACATCACAAGGTGTTTCACATTTAATTTTAAATTTACAGTCGGTGTCATCGTTGATCATCACGAGATGTTTACAGTACCTTTTGTCTTAAAGGATCAGTATGTAAGTTATTTTTTAAACATATTTCTTCACTCTGCCACTATTTTATGATAGAAAGATGTTTGACAAGTAATCTCTGAAAAAACTATAGTCCTCTGGCGTCTCCCGGTGGTAATAAAAGCATTTATAAAACCCCACAGTGACCAGCCGTTAACCAGCCAATAAAAACAGAGTTTTTTGAACCAGCCAATAAAAACAGAGTTTTGTTCATGTGGGTGGGGTGTCAGCTTCACACAGCTCATCCCCCGCCTGTCCCAGCCTGCAGCGCTGGGAGGAGGAGGAGCTAAGGAGGCGGAGTTGCAGGTCAGCCAGAGAGCAAGGGGGAGGGAGCAGAAGGCTTTCCCTGTTCAAAATTTTTCTAAGTGTTTTGGTCATACAGAAATCGCAGATAGCAGCTTTAAGGTTTATAACGTACGTATTGTCACAGTTCAACGAATCGTGGACTGAAACGTTTATTTCAAATTGAATGAGCTGTGATCACTTTTGTTTTCCAGCTCTTTGGTATACAGGTGGTCCCCGACTTACGAGCGCTCTTACATACGAGGTTCCGGACTTACGAGCTGGCGAACGAGCAGTAAATGTGTAAAGAACATACAAAAAAATACAGCACTTTCATGTGTTTTTAGATGAAAGTGTGTTAGCTAACCGTTTGGAAACAAGTTTCTGATCATGTGTATGAACATTTGTGATGAAAAACGAGTGCTCGTAGTAGCGCTAGCATAAATTTTACGACTGAAAATCCGGACTTAGGAGAACACGTGTTTCGTTTCGCCTTACAAGATAGTCGGAGGAACGGAACTCGCTCGTAAGTCGGGGACCACCTGTACTTAGAATCTTGACCAGTCTAAAGGGAAAATAAAATCGCACACAATATTAAATATTTCTTTTATTACATACACAGAGTTACAACTTCAGAATGAATGCCAATTTAGTTCAAATTTGGCATTTATTTAAAAAAAAAATCGTACAAAAAAAAGTGAATATCTGTTCCTCTTTTACTTGGTCCAGCTGACTTTTGGGATATCATAATGCTCCGTCAGAGTATCCAGGTGACGATTAAAATCCTGTAACAATAGAAAAGTTTTTTTTTTTTTAAAGTTCCTCAAATTTACAATACAAATTTTAATAAAATTCATGATTTACTTTCAGATAGCCTTTACACATACGATAAGATTAAAATATACATTCATTCAACCTATATTTATACAGGTTGATCCCACTTAGAGAGGTCATAATACATAATAATAGTAATACTTATGCATAATGACATTTCAAAACACTTAAAATCAACCTTGGGAAGAAAATTGTCAAAAAATATAAATGCAGGATAAAAGAATATCTTGATCAGGGGTGCACACACTTTTAACTCTTGTAACTCTAAACTCTATAAATAAGGATAAATATAAATATTTCCCAAAAAAATCTTCACTCTGAGACCTGGTTTGCGAAGAGACTGAGGGCTGCGACTGGCTGCTCTGCATGTCAGTCAAGTAACACATTTCATAGTGAGGATGGATGATAGGCTGACGTCTGATTTTATTTTTTATTTTTAATGCTATGCAATCTATTCATAATGCCTTTGCGATCCACCGGTACTTCACGTATTGGGCACCCCTGATCTAAATGAACTGAGAGTTTTATAGCAGCTTATGTTTAAGTTAATCGAGTGAGGGTCCAGTTCTACAACTGAACTACGAGCAGAAACGAGTCACACAAGGTAAGACTCACCTCAACTCTGTGCTTGTGAGTCTTTGACGCTTTCTTCAAAATCCGCTCCATTTGCTGCAAAACAGGAATTTAGATCAAAGATATGAATTGAACAGTTTACATTTATAAATATTTTTACCAAGCAACACATTTGTTTCGAAACGATGACGTTTTTTGGGTCAGTTTGGAGAAATGTTTTGAAGACAAATGAAATGATAAAACATTAAAGGTTTCTGAGCTGCAGCTTGTTCTGCTGCAGACTGATTATGGCCATTCATCAGATAGATGTAATGACAAAGGTCAAAACAACACACACGTTAATCATCTACTGACCAGTGCAAAGATGGTTTGATTGACACAGATACCTTATCCTGATTAAGCAGCCTGTAATGTTTTTTTTTTATACGATCGCCTTTAGATTCAAATTTACTAAGGGAGCTGTGGTAACTCAGGTGTTAAATGTTGCAGCTTTGTAATCTTGAGGCTACCGGTTCGAGCCCAGTTTGCATCAGTAGGGGGATCAAGTGTGAAACAATTGCCAAATCTTTCATTCAAGTGAACTTGCTGTGGCAACCCCTACAAAATGGAGCAACCGAAAGAAAAACTAACTCCACAGTCCCTAAAGTTTACTTTCTGCTCAAGCTGAGCCTTCAAACTCATTTACATCACCTAGAACTTGGAAAGGTCATATCTTACCCTCTTTTCCTGCGTCTTGTCAAAAGCAACCTGCGCTGGTGTCCTTTTCTCAACATAAGCTTTCTTTGTTTCCACCTCTTCTTCATTTTGACTAGACACAACCTGCTCCATGCGATGCTTACTCTCCTTGTTCTTCTTTTTCTTCCTGAAAAAAAAAAAAAAGTCAAAACAAAATATGCATGTAGTCCAACTGATCAGAGCCACTGGTCTGTTATTATTTAAGGCAAAAAATGTGTCCACATTTAGAAAATAGTTGCCAGTTTATTGACAATAATTAGTGACTATGGATGAAGTCACATTACAACTTTTCCTAAATTCAAAGCAGGTTTACGTTTGCCAAAGTTATATTTAAATGCTGTGTTTAGATTTGAGCAACAATAAAACATAGTGTAGTGGAAAAGCTGAACAATACAATAATTGATTTTTGGCCTTTATTGAAAACATTTTATTTTAGAGTAAACTACTTACATGGGTGTCAATACACTTGACCCTTTGTTCAAACAATGTACATTAAAAATAAATCAGTATGCAATAGCAATTATGCTAATTACCAAATACTGTGTTATATTTAAAGCTCTTTCTGAAATCCCATACATTACTTTTAACAGCACTAGTACGAATGTATTTCTTTGCTATACAGTAATTGCTTTTTCTACATATTAGCATTGTGCTACTTGTGTTGCATGTCTTCTGTTAGCATACAGGCTAACAACAGTAGCGTCTTTCCGCTTATCGTCAACAAGACAGACTTTTGAATCGTGAAGCCTATTTCATCTGTTATTACTAAACACTTTTGTTACAAAACTCACTTTTTGCCAGCTGACATTTCACCGACGCCTTTCAGTTTCAGGGCACTCTTCTGGATCTTGTCGTACTCAGACATTTTCCAGAATGTTTTGCTTTCGTCTTCTTCTGCTGCTGTTTTAGTCACACTACTACTGTACAGTGCACACTACCGCCACCTGTCGGGTGAAAGCGGAGCAAACACCTGCAGTGTCAACTCCCGTCCACAGGGTGGCGGTGCTGCACACCAAAACAGTCAAATGCGAGGAAAACGGAAGAGGACTGAACGCGTGAATGTCAAAGTGTAGCATGGTGTAGCTGCTGGTTAAGTAAAGCAAAGTTTAAAAAAATGTTTGGCTACAATTTATTTCTGAGAGCACAGTCAACAAAATGTTTCGCGAGCAACGCTGCAGTGTTCCTGAGCAGGACGAACATATACAGAATACAAACATGCGGAGCTGCTAAAAAAGCTGCTGGTAAGAAAGGACACGTCTTTATGAAATATAATGTGTAAGAAATGGTGGTTGTTATTATATTATTACCTTTTTATTACTTTAAACCTAGATCGTCTCACTGCTGATTTTTTTATTGTTTTTCAGCGCCCAAATTCAAGAGTAAAGGCGCGATCAAAGACGAACCGAAGGGTCCAGAGGTGTGTAAAGATGCAGTCAGACTTGCATCCCATGCAGTGGGGGTCAACATCTTTAAAGAAGGAGAAGACCCTAAACTGAAGCCTTTTGAGGAATATCCTGAGTGGTAAGTGCACATATAACTTTTATATCTGCCTGGGAGTGTTGGCGCAGAGGTTAGAGAAGGTGGTCCAGAAGATCGCCGGTTCAAGCCCCGGTACCGACAACATCAAAAATGTGGGTACCCTCATTCGCCTCTCTCTGGGCCCTTGAGCAAGGCCCTTAACCTCCACCATCTGCTCCTCCAGGTGTCCTAGATGGCAGCTCTCTGCTCCACACAGAGGGCTGTGGTAGCTCAGTTGCGTCAGGAAGGGCATCCGGCGTAAAAACAATTGCCAAGTCTTCGTGCGACTCAAGGCCGAGATACACTGAAGCAGACTCCGTATACGCGCGTATACACGCATATTTTGTGCGTATGTTTTTGCTGCTATACTTCAGCTCACGTTCTCCTTGTTGTAATATGAGCAGCTGAGCGCGGAGTGGACTCAACTGAGCTCGCTGATTGGTCACTTGCTGACACGCCTACTGAATTGATTGACAGCGCTCAGTCAGCTGAATGTGAAACCTAGTTGAAAGTGAAACCTTTAACATGAGCAGCTCGCTGGACTTCTGCGGTGTTCTGATGCGGTGTTTCTACTATATATGTTATAAAAAGTTCTCTCAGAAATAAAAATAATAACAGGGAGCGCTTTTCCTGCAGCACACAGCCCACCAGGGAATATTAAAACATTGCGCACCCAGGTAGGACCTGAATTCATTCATTTCAATCATCGAGTGAACGGAGGAAGAAGCGGTTACTTGACTTTAGGCAAAAAAACAAAAGAAAAGGCCCGATCAGCGATAAAGAAGGGGAATTTATTTCATTTGTGTAACATACAAAACAGTCCGGCGCCGGGAAGTTTATGGTCAGACACCGCGTATCGCGCACGCGGATCGCGTATGCGTAGTAAAAAAATACTTTTGCGCGTACATGCCCTGAGGGGCTACGCGGGGCTACGCTTTTGCCTTGGCGTACGTACGCTGCGTATAGGCGTACCGTGAGGACGCGCGAGTGTATCTCGCCCTTTAGTTCACTGTGGCGACCCCTAACGCAGGGAGCAGCAGAAAGAAGGGGGGAAAAATCTGCCATTTAAAAATGCATTAAATGCATAACAGATTATAAAGGCAGGAGCAAACAATGCCCCAAAGACCACCCAGCACCGGACTCACCTCACCACCTGATGAAGAGCATCTCTGCGGGACCTCAGCAGAAGTAAGGAGTACTTTCAGGAGGATCAACCCTCACAAAGCAACCGGCCCAGACAACATCCCCGGGAAAGTGTTGAAATAATGTGCCGATCAGCTCTGCAATGTGCTGGCCGACATCGTTAACATCTCACTTGCCCTGGAGACATTTCCCATCTGCCTGAAGACTGCCTCCATCATCCCAGTCCCAAAAAGCTCCACAGTGTCTGGTCTGAATGACCATCTGCCAGTGGCCCTCACCCCGATAGTCGCTAAATGCTTCGAAAAACTGGTCATGACTCACATCAACATCAACGAGGACCCTCATCAGTATGCATACCACGAGAACCGATCAACAGAGGACGCCATCTCCTCTGTGGTCCACACTGCTCTCACCCACCTGGAACAAAAGGACTCCTACGTCCGCATGCTCTTTGTGGACTTCACATCTGCTTTCAACACCATGATTCCCCAAACCCTGATGGACAAACTATTCACACTTGGACTAAGCCCCTCTATTTGCAACTGGGTACTAGACTTTTTGACAAAAAGACCACAGTCAGTGAAGATTCACAACTTCTCCTCCTCCACCATTACCCTCAGCACTGGCTCTCCTCAAGGATGTGTGCTGAGCCCTCCTGTTCACTCTGCTCACATATGATTGTGCAGCCAGCCACACATCCAGGCTGTCATATTGTAAAGTTTGCAGATGATACAGCTGTGGTGGGATGCATCACAAACAATGATGAGTCCAGCTACAGGCAGGAGGTGGAACACCTGGAGAGCTACAAGTACTTGGGTGTACACATGAATGATAACCTCAGCTGGAGCAACAACACCACCAGCCTGATCAAGAAAGCTCATCAGAGACTCTACTTCCTCAGACGGCTGAGACGTGCTGGCCTGAGCAGCCCAGTCCTCACCTCCTTCTACAGGTGTGCAGTGGAGAGCATCCTGTGCTCCAGCATCAATGTGTGACATGGAGGCTGCACAGCTGCAGAGAGGAAAGCTCTACAGAGAGTGGTGAAGGCTGCACAGAAGTCTGTTGGAGTCAGTCTCCCCACCATCACAGACATCTACACCTCCAGATGCAGGAAGAGAGCCACCTGCATCATGAAAGACCTCACTCACCCAGCACACTCACTCTTTGCCCCACTCCCCTCAGGACGGAGGTTGAGGAGCATTAAGTGTAGAACCACTAGACTGAGGAACAGCTTCTACCCTGAGGCTGTCAGACTCATTAATATTTAACCAGAATAATCACTGTGAAAAATCACATCATGTTGCTGCTGATCTGTTTCATGTTGCTGTGTTCATTCGTGCTCATCTGCTCATACAAACTCATGTCCGTGCTGCTGTTTGGAGTATAATGTTTTCTATGATATTAATGCTTAGTGTATTTTTAGTTGATGTTTTACTTAGTTCATATCTTAGATGTTATTACTGTTTTTCTTTTACATGTTATTGTTGGATGTAACTGGGACCCTGTGTACACAATTTCGTTCCACCACATGTACCACATGCGGTGCAAATGACAAAGAATCTCTGACTCTGATTTATTTACATTTAATTTTGTGCTCTGTTGTCATAATTTGAACCTTCTTTTTAGTTTGAACCCCATAAACAATATTGTCATGAGGTTCATAGAATGCTGTTGTTTTTATATGATATACAGTACGTTCACAGCTGGATGACTTATTTTCTGCCCCGAGTCAGCACAGCAGCTGTGCAGCTCTTGACATGCCAGATCATGTCCTCGTCGTATGAACACAAAAGGTTTTCTGACTAAGGTGGTTGTGTCAAAATCAGAAGAGAACGTTATGAATGCAATGGACAAAAATCACATTCACCCCCAGTACAAGCCTACAACTGGAAATCAAATCGTTGATGCCAGAAGTCCAGTGCATCTGGAAAGTATTCACATTGCTTCTTTACATTTTATGTTACAGCCTTATTCCAAATTGTTTTTAATTAATGCATTTCTTTAATGTTCAACATACAATACCCCGTCATGACAACATGAAAAAAATATGTGAGATTTTTGCAAATTAAAAATGGAAAACTAAGAATTTGCAAGTATTCACAGCGTTTACTTGATATCTTCTTGAGGTCAAGAGTGCTCTGGAGCAGGTTTTCATCCAGGATGTATCTAAACAGTTGCTTTCATCTTTCCCTCTATCCTGACTGGTCTGCCAGTTCTTGCTGCTGAAAAACATCCCCATAGCATGATGCTGCCACCACCATGCTTCACTGTATGGATGGTATTGTCCTGGTGATGAGCGGTGCCTGGTTTCCTCTAAACATGACACTAGGCATTCACACCAAAGAGTTCAATCTTTGTCTCATCAGACCAGAGAATTTAGTTTGGTAGTCAGGTGGAGCGTCCTGCTTGTATCATGGTAGGGGAAACACCGCCTTTGACTTCATGCTTGGTGTTTGTGCTCTGACATGCACTGTCAACACAGACTTTCTAAATCAAGTCCAATCAACTGATTTTACCACAGGTGGACTCCATTTAAGTTGTAGGAACATCTCAAGGATGATCATTGGAAACGGGGACGCATCTGAGCTCAACTTTGAGCTTCATGGCAAAGGCTGTAAATATTTAAGTAAATGTAATTTCTTAGTTTTTTTTATTTTTTCATGAATTTGCAACTATCTAAAAAAAAAAAAAAACTATATTTTTTCACTTTGTCTGTCATAATGGTGTGGTGTAGAATTCAAAAGAAAGAGTTTAATTCAATCCAATTTAGAATAAGGCTATAACAAAATGTGGGAAAAGTGAAGCCAAGTGAAAACTTTAAATTTAAAGTTAATATTCATAAATGATTAAACTAAAAGAAAGTTTTGTAAGCAGAAAAGAGTTAGTGGGACAGTTTTCACATTTATTCTGCGTTTACTTTTTCGTATCCTAAAGTAATCAGGAAAACAGGCCTGTAATCTCTACAGAAGTTCCTTATAAAGATTTTTAAAAGATTACAATTACTCAAAATGTCTTAGTTTTTTTAGGATAGTTTTGACTTTTAAAAATGTATTTATTCAAATTAGATTCAAGAAAGATTTTTGTTAAGTAGGGTATACCACTATTACTACTATGGGGCCCATCAAGTATTGCTGTTTTTTTTTTTCCAGTCAGAATGAATGTAAACGGTCATATCTCAGCTAAAAATTGTTTATAAAAATGGGGGAAACATCCATAAATATGTCACTTCGGCCTATAAGTTGCAAGGCATGTAAATTACGGTATGCAAAAAACTGCGACTTACAGGATAAAAAATGCAGTAGTTATTATTTTTCTCCCTCTCTTTTTGAATTGTGCATTTTTTTTTAATTCTTTTAACTTAACTGTTCTGTTTTCAAGTTTACAGTTTTTCATTTGCCATTAGAGATATGTTTTTTGTGGGAACAATTAAACTTTTTCTCTTGGGTTAGATTTAAATAACAAGTAGGTCAGTGCTTTTATTGAGGCAAGAAGCAAATTGATGTATCCAGTAATTATTATAAAACTACATTTACTACCAAAATGTAGGAAGGAAATGACAGTAATCTTATCACTTTACAATTAGTTGCTCTTAACTGAAGTACAAGAGGTTTCCGCTACGGTTGCAGGCTGCAGCTCAGTGTCGTGATGGTATTAAAAATATTGTGATGGTATTAAAAAGGTATTAAAAGGTATTAAATTTAACTTAAGAATTTGTGTATATACTCTGGTGTAATTATCAACACCTACTGTAATTTGAAACTGGCCATTCTAAATTTATGGACTAATAAGAGATACAGTGCATTAAAAAACCCATAAATAATGTGTTTGCTAATGATTTATAATGTTTAATAAATTCCTTATAATTTTTTTGTTACTATTACAATTATTGTTGCCGTTCTGTAGCTTTTAGGTGGTACTGGATATCGCTCAGTAGTACAGTAGTTCTAGAAGAGTTGCAGGAACATGAGTTTGAAGCAATCGTTTGTATGTTTTCTGGTGTTTTCATGCCTCTTCTTTTCTGACTCACTCAGGTTGTTCCAGCTGAACTTGGGGCCGCCCCCAAAGCTCCAGGATCTGGAACCTGATACCTGGGAGTACTGGAAATGTCTCAGGAAGGAAAACATTTTGCGTCACAACAGACTTCATAAAGGGAAGAAGTTTTAGACCTGCAGATTCTTTCAGTTCGCTGGGAGTCTTCACGTTCTGGACTGAAACGACAGTGAAAGTGACGTGACTCATGGTCAGGTGTTAAAATCAGCTCTTTGTCATCAGTCACACACAGGGTCGTGTGAATCTATGCTGTGGTGACTGTGTAGTGGAACTGTTTCAAGTTGTTGTTTTTTAACATGTAATTGAAATGCAATACCTCAATTAAAATGTAAAATTGAAACACTGCATGATGCCAAGTTTCAAAGCTGTTTTGTATTGGGCTAAGAAAAATGTAGACCAGAACAAGAACATTTTACTGTAGACTGCATTAGATTTAGTATCTTAAGACATTTAATTTTTATTTCTAAATAAATTACCTGGCTTGTATCATTGCAGATCTAAATTACAAATAAAAATAATGTCAAAATGAAATTCTGTGTACAGTTATTTTAAAAGTATATGGTTTTAATTGTTAAATAACATGCATTTAAACAACTGAATAACTATGGGGGAAATTATTATTTTTTATTTTATTTTGTTCATTTCATATTTAAAACACAAAAAAAACAATTTACAAAACCACATGATAAAAGTAAACAATACCTAAAGTGAAAGGTGACAGAAGAAAATAATCTTATCATATCTGCCCCTTCTTAAAAACAAAATTAACTCAAAATATCAATTCAAACAACAATCATCTATAAATAATATAACATAACAAATAACTAATCACAATTTTCCATATATATAGTACATTTGAGATAAACTAATTTATATGTATCTTTTCAAAAATTTAGTCTTAATCATTTTCTTGAACATAGGCATTGTCTTTGCTATTTTAACATTATTTTCCAAACCATTCCACAGACTTATACCTTGAATTAAAGTAGACCGACCCTTCAAACTAGCCCTGTACTGTGGTTTTACAAAAATGTCCATTCCCTTAAGATTATACGTACTTTTCCTTTTTTTTTTAAAAATGCGTACATAATGTGTATAAACGTGTTTTTCCACCATCCGGACCACATCCGGCACATACCGGTACACACTTTTAAAGATGGCGTCGATAAAGTGTCGTTGCCATGACGACGCATGCAAATGAGCGTGCTTTGCAAGAATGGAAGAAAAATGAGGAACCGAAAATGAGAAGCGACGCGTTTGGGGAACAAAATCAAACACGTAATCATGTAATCATCTGGAAGAGCTTCAGAGGATAAAGTATGTCGGACATCTTCGCAATCAAAATGACGACGGAGTGACAGTTCGTGTGTTTTTTTAAACATCTGTGCGGACTTTTCTTCGGTAAGTTTTATCTCGTTGATGGCGGAAGCGGCTGCGCAGGTTGTAAAACTCGACCTCCCAGGAGTTTAGTTTTCTATTTTTTAATTCTGTTATATTTGATTACGCTTTTAGGTTGTGTTAATCCATATGATTTTATTGTTTTGTTGATGTGTGTGCGCCTCCAAGCAGATTTTTATAAAGTTGGAATGCGGAAGGGGGCGGGGGAGTAACCAGGGTCGTGTTGTGTTTATGACTATAGTTTTTTAGGATGTCAGGCTCGTAAGCGAAGTGGAGGGGACATTCACACCACTGTTTCTGCACTGTTATGTTTTTGTAATTCCTGCTGCGCGTTTTTGGGTGAGACTTGAAATATATATTTTTTTACTTTTAACGCATAAAGTTTTACTTTTATATCTACTTTTGTTTAGAGCTTCTTGATTATTGAAAAGAAGTAAAACCGAGAATGGAAAACTGGAAAATGAGCGTGGGTAGTCTCAGTGGAGAAGTTCTGAACAAGCTGTCAAATATGTTGGACAACGCCACCTGTGGATGGAGACAACTAGCCAGCGCTGTGGCCGAGCAGCCACAATTCCGCTGCAGGTGATACCCTGAATGCACCACGAAGGGAACACGTCTGTACAGATAAAAATAAAAATATGTACTGTATCTTTTTTTTACACCACTCAGCCTTGTGAATATTTTCCTATGTTAATTTTATCTGTGTTAAGCTTTGTTCCCCATAATATGAGATATGTCTGCATGTTTTATTGTTTACTTACTCTCTCTGACACTGTCCTTTTCAGTGAAAAGGAGTTGACCAGTTGCTCCCTTCAGGTGTTGAACTCTGCAGGCAGTCCTGCACGAACACTTCTGGCCTGGCTCTCTGATCGTCACTGCACCCTGGACTTCCTCCTTCACTGCCTGAGGAAGATTGACCATCGGGAAGCTGTACAGTTCCTCACTGCCACAGGTAAGATCAAGAAGACAAGTCATGCACACCTGCAGACAGATTCACAACTGGGTTTTTAAGTTTCCCTGTAACTCTCTAAACTAAAAGATGCAAGATTAACTTAAGCTGTTAAACAATTTTACTGTTATCACGACTAAATGACCAGTGCATTTGATTATTTAACATAAACTAATACTTTTATTTATTTATAGATATTAACTTATTACTTCTTTCTTTAAATTTAGAAATAATGTTCAGTGGTTTAATCTCATACTGAGATTGACTTTTTAAAAATGTGCTGTGCGTATATGTGTGTGTGCTTGTGTATACTATATAT
>JBBPBX010000220.1:31608-48093 GCA_038048925.1 Garcialebias charrua | reverse complement strand
TATACATACAGTATATATATCGGGATATATATATATATTTGTACTACAATTTTTTATTTTATTTGTTAACCTTTATTTAACTAAGCAAATCCCATTCATATCACAGATCTCTTTTGCAAGTGAGGCCTGGCCCTGAAGGCAGCTTAGCCTAACATGTATGTTTTTGGTCTGTGGGAGGAAACCGGAGTACCCGGAGAAAACCCACACAAGCATGAGAAGAACATGTAAACAAAGACCCCAAGTCCAATTTGGGATTGAACCCATAGATATAATAAACAAATATATCTATGATTGAACCCATGACCGAAGGTTGATCCCATTGAGCCTCAAGGACTCATTTACATGAGAGACCTTGTTTCAACAACAGGTGGGGATGTGATGGGTGACATTCTTGTCACAGATCTGAGCGATCATTTGCCAAAACTGTATTTGCACTCTATAAATACAATCAAATTGTCAAAAATATATCAAATAAAAAGACGAAATTACAGTAATAAACGCATCCGAAAAAATGATAGATATATTGATTGATGATTTATTAAAACAAAATTGGGAAAAAGTTTTTGTTAATAATGTGAATACTTCTTATGTTGAGTTTATGAATATTATTGGAGCTCTGTATGAAAGAAATTGTATGCATAACAATTATACTGAAAAAAGTAGTGATGACCAACCTTGGATGACTAGTGGTTTGAGAAATGCTTGCAAAAAAGAACTACTTATACTCGTGCTTTCTGAAATTAAGAACACAGGAATCTGAATTAAAGCACAAGAAATGCAAAAATAAATTAGTAAGTATCATAAGAAAACATAAAAAGAATACTACAGTCACTTATTAAATAAATGTAATGGTGACACCAAGTCGACTTGGCGAATAATGAATAATGTCTTTAAAAAATCATGAATCAAAGACTAGTATATCTCAACACTTTGTAAATGATAATGCGGATATTTATGAAAAGATATTGTAAATGGATTCAATGAATACTTTGTAAATGTGGGACCAAGTCTGGCAGCAAATATTCCTTATGTAAATGTGAATCGTAAAATTATGGATTGTGCAAATAGTTTTCATCTAAAGGAAACTAACAAAGAAGAAATAATGAATATACAGTAGTTAAATCATTTTCTGATAAGACATCAAGGGATTATGTTGATATGGATATGAAGCTTGTGAAGGAAATAATGCCTTATATTGTTGTACCATTTACACACATACAGTATGTAATTTATCTTTTTCATCTGGAAGTTTTCCAGACAATATGAAAAATAGCCAAGGTGGTACCTCTCTTTAAAGTCCAACACCCACCATGTTTTCAAATTGCATTGCCATTAATATTTATTAGTTTATTTAAAAATAATACAGGAGCGTTTATTTATATTGTAGAGAAATAATGCTAAATGTGTTATTTCATGATTTATAGCAGATTTTAGCAGAAGCTCCAGGAAAAATCTGCTCCTCTCCATATATGGGCATTCACATGGGCATTCACGTCACTAAAGTGACGCCTTGGAGTTACAGGCGGAGTTATAATAAGCATTCATCAACTTCCATGACCGCTGCTCTGAGCGAGGAAAAGAAAAAGCGAAGCATTTTTAAATATTCCCTAAAGCTGCCTGTTGATTAATCCTGCTGTCGCTCACTCATGTCTATCATATTCTGAGCGAGCATCCACGTAGACATACTAGTTTAATTCGTTTGATCGCGACAAATTCATTAATTTCCGCATTGGCTTTTTATTCTCTCCCCCCGTGACCAGACAGGTCGGGAGTACAGAAAGGCAGCCGCGCAGCAGAGCTCTGCGCGCATGCTCCCCCGTGCTCCCCCGTGCTCCCCGCAACAAGGCTGACGAGAGCAAATACATACACTCGAGGGAGCAAATTACACCGGCACGAATTCGGAACTTCAAAGGTGACCAGCGGAACGAGGAGCCAGAGACGCGCGCGGCTCGCTCCTCTGGGCAGGAGCAGCAACGGTCCGCAGCGGTGTTATAAAATAAATAATAAATAAAATCAGAGCGCTGGTCCATATGTACACACAAATGCACCAGGAAATATGCAGTTTTAACTCCCACTCTCTCTCATAAACCTCCATGGAAACTCACTCCTGCCTTCTGCCTTATGGGTGGAGATGTAACAAAAGTCACATGACACTTCGGAACTCTTCGGCCAGGTTTCCGGATTCATTCGGGAGTGGGTTTTTATTTTTTTATTTTTTTTAACCCTTGCCTGGCCCAAATGCAAAAATGAAAATAGACATAATATTAAATTACAGTAATTGTCCTATATGGTGAATTGTTACTGTCATGGTGGGTGTTGTCCTTTAAAGATGGCGATAAAAGTACAGTATGTACAGTAACTACAGACCAATATCCTTATTGCCACATCTTTCAAAAACTTTAGTGAAGCTATTTGTGATAAGACTAGACCAATTCCTCAACATAAACAATGTTATAAGCAACAGTCAGTATGGTTTTAGAGCAAAAATTTCAACATCACATGCCATTATGGAACTCATAGAACGAGTGACTACCGCTGTTGATCAAAAAAGTTGTTGTCTTAGTCTCTTTATTGATTTAAAAAAGGCTTTCAATACTGTCGATCATTCCATTCTTATTGATAAATTGAGTAAATATGGTGTTAGAGGAACTGCTCTACAATTGGTAACTAGCTATCTCAGAAATGGAAAACAATTCGTACAAATAAATGATGTTAGATCTGCTTTCTGTAAGATTGCTTGTGGAGTCCCTCAGGGCTCTATAATCGGTCCAAAATTGTTCGTTCTGTATGTAAATGACTTGGTGAATGTGTCAGATCTTTTCAAATGTATTCTCTTTGCTGAAGACACTACGTTCCTATATTATGGTAATGATATGAAGCAGATGTCCGAGCTTGTGAATAATTTTTCAAAATCGGTTTAAATCAAACTAATTATTCCTTAATCTGGATAAAACCAAGTACATGATAATCAGTACAAAAAAGGAATCTGTTGATGTTACAATAAATATTGATGGTGTGGAAATCTGCAGTGTTAGTCAAATAAAGTTTCTGGGGGTCACTATCGATGACAAATTGACGTGGAAGCATCATATCAATTCTGTTAAGAAAAGGACGGCTAAATCAATTGCTGTTCTGTATAAAATTAGGAAATTGTTAGAGGATAGAGCTCTGTACTTGTTGTACAACTCTATTATTGTCCCGCACATCATTTACTGTGTTGAAGTTTGGGGTAAAGCTTGTAAGACATTTACCGAGCCGGTTTTGTCCTACAGAAAAGAGCCATAAGAATAATCACTGGGAAACACTATTGTCACCCATCGTGTTTTATTTCATGAATTGAATTTATTAAAATTCCATGATTTAGTGGATTATAATATTCTTTCAGTTTTGTACAAAGCTCACATAAATGAATTACCACCGAATATTATAACACACTTTCTTAAACGCCAAAGTTGTTGTAATTTAAAGGGAATTGAGATTTTTGTGAGACCGAAATTTAGAACCAGTTTGAGGGGTCAGTCAACCTCGATCCAAGGAATTAGATTGTGGAATAATTTGAAAGCCGAAATTAAAAATACAAAATCAATATCTTCATTTAAGAATATGATTTTTTTTTTAAATTGCAAAAATATATATAAAATAATTTATCTTGTCTAGTGTCAAATTTGTTAATTACATGTGTCGTTCCTTTTTGTCTTCTTGACTTATTATTATTATTATTGCATATTTATCTCTCTTTTTCTAGTTGCTTATTGAAGGTTTTCTGTTTGAATTGATTTGTTCTGTACAATGGGGGCAGATAGAATAAGATACTCTCTTCATTCTGCCCCCCATCATTTTAAATTTATATTGTATGTCTTGTGTCATGTGTCTATTCAATTGCTGTATTATTTTTATTTGAAATGAATAAATATTAATAAAAAACAAAAACAAAGAATGATGACAACAGCGACAATACACTTTACTTTGACAATCAACAATAGACAAGAGGCATACAGATTTTTTTAACAAGTTAAAAAAAAGATGTCAAAGTAGCAAAACAGATAGATTATAAGGCAAATAAAAGAAAATCAAAAACAGGAACATGTCTGCATTGGTTTTTGCCAGGAGTCCAATAGATTCTTAAAGAGGAACTAAACCCCGGTCTAAAAACGTGTTTACGGTAACCCCTATGGGTTGAACAGAGGAATTGCACCTTAATTTTCTTATTGGTCAAGGACGTTCACTCTGACGTGTCTTGTACACTCTGACGTCACGGAAGTGGTTCAAGCAGAGCCAATCCCCTGCATAGATGAGAAGGTCCTGCAGCATTCATACCTTATATGGAAGTGCCACATTTCACTCCTGACAAGCGTTTTTTTCTTTTTCTTTTTTCCCCCATTTTTTTGAGCCTTTGGTTTTGGATGGAATGTGTGGAATAGATAAACACATCTACATGTTTATCCTTTGTTGTTGCTTGGTGTATGTTGTTGGCTAGAGGTTTAATTTGTTTTAGGTTGTTGCTGGTGGAGGCGTGGACAAAAGCACAACTCTACCTCCTCCCCTCCTTGTCTCTCGACACACCCATTTTGAGGGTGATTTTGAATCTGCTTAGGGGGAGAAGTTACCGTCTCAACCTGTGTTTAGTTCCTCTTTAAAGCCATTTAGAGAAGTCAAGGTCAAGAGCTTCAGATCTTTTTGTAAGATATTCCAGGAAGCAGGAGCAGAGTAGGAGAAGGCCCTTTTTCCAAGTTCAGTCCTCACTGAAGGAACACTGCAGGTAATCATGTCCTGAGAGCGCATGCTGTAGCTTCACTCACACAGAGACATGTAGGAGGAGATGTATGAAGGCAGCAGACCAAGAAGTGATGAAAATGTACCAGTGGAAGAGTCTGCGTGAGGTTAATGATGTCCAGTTAACCAGTGAATACAGGGTGCAGTGGTGGGTATGATAATCACAGCCAGTTATGAATCTTAGTGCACCATGATAGACATCATCCAACATCTGCAGGGTGCTTGTAGGAGCATTCATGTAGATACTGTAATGTCACCATAATCACTGGAGGGAAGGAAAGTCACAGATACAAGGCATTTCCTAGCATTCAGAGTTAGACAGGATCTGTTTCTGAAAAAGAAATCCAGTTTAACTTTCAGTTTCTTTACTAGGTTTTCCACGTGGAGTTTAAAAGAGAGATGTGAATCGGCCAGGATACCCAGATATTTATAGGAATCAACACACTCAATAGGGACACCATTTGAGGATAAAATCAGAGGAAGAACTGCTGGGACCAACTTCCAGTTTGAAAAAAGTATCTTTTTGGTTTTGTCAGCATTTAAGACAAGTTTGAGGTGGAACAAATCTGACTGGATGATGTCAAAAGTGGATTGCAAAAGCTGGAAAGCCTTCGCAACTGTTTTAGCTAGACATTAAACAACTGTGTCATCAGCATAGAAATGTAAGGATGCATCAGGGATGCTCTGACCTACTTTACCTATGTAGATTGTAAAGAGGGTGGGTCCTAAGACTGAGCCTTGTGGTACACCATTGTTGACTGTTAAATAACAGGAAGAAGTACCATTATGTTGAACACATTGCCTCCGATCGGAAAGATAGTTAGAAAACCAACCAATGATGTGATCTGAGAAACCGATTTCTGGGAGCTTATGACACAATATGTTATGATCCACAGTGTCAAAAGCTTTAGAGAGGTCTAAGAAAAGTGCAGCACAATAATTCTTAGCATCCAATGCTTCAACGTCATTAAGAACCTTCAGGGAAGCAGTCGTTGTGCTGTGTTGTTTCCTGAAACCGGATTGGGGGAGAGGTAAGATGTTAAATGAGTCCAGATAATTTTTGATTAGAGAGTTTATCAATTTTTCTAGAACAGGGGTCTGTAACCTTTTAGATCAAAAGAGCCATTCCTACTATTCACTTACAAAACAATATGTGCCTAGAGCCGCGAAAACTGCTACAACAGTGATTATCAACTGGTGGCTCATTGGCCACTTATGCCGGGTTCCCACCAAACGCGTTTCAGGCAGCCGAAGCAGCCACTTTACATGCAAAGGCTATGTGGAGGAGCGGCGCCTCGCGGCGAAGTGTGACGCGGAGCGTCTTGAGCAGTCCGAGCAGCGCGGCACGGCAGGTCTTTTCCGCGCCCGCAACGCGTCCAGGCAGTGACTGTCGGAGTTCAACTAAATGAACTTTGACCTACTTCGGCTGCTCGCCGCGTCGCAGCAACCAATCGGGAGAGACTCTGCTATGTGATGACGCAACAACGACAGGACTTTTTTTGGACTTTTCAAACTTACCCAACAAGCCTCCATGAAGAAACCAGCCTCCGGTAAGAAACTTGGCATTTTTACAGTTGCCGCTGTCCGCTCGAGCGTACGATCACCCCAAACATAAAAAAAAGTTTTAATCTCAACAAAGACTTTCGGAGCTGCAGTTCGGCTCGTAGAAAACCCACTCAAGTAGTAACGAGGCTCACGAACAGCTGGTTTTATCTCCCCGGTGTACAACAAAACAAACCCGACCGGAAAAGGAGCCAGACGCTTCTCCAACTGTGCATCATCAGATGCGTTCGATGTGAACAGACATCTGGTGACAAGCAGCAAACAGTGCGGTAGGAGCGTTTTTGCTGCGCGAAACGCGTTTGATGGGAACCCGGTATCAAATTTGTATGAAGTGTTTTTTTGTGTGTGTTTTTTTTAGCAATTGGGGGTGACGTTATTAAACTAAAATTGTATAATTAATTTTAACATTTATTAATATTTGTACATTTTATGGCTAAGGAAGACTGCATTCATGTGGGGGGGGGGGGTCATACCAATTTTGCCAAATAAATTGTAACCCTGAACTCTGCAGGTTTTTGATTGTTCCTTTTATTTTATTTTTTGAAAAAATAAAATTTGCATCCACTTTAAAGTAATAAAGCATAAATTTAAATATTATCTTTATTTGTCTAAATATAGGCAAATGTGTTGGATATGTCAATGTGACATTAAATTTTTAATTTTAAAACAACTTTTGTATTTACTTTAAATTTAATTGGGTCTATCTATCTATATCTACATCTATAATGTATTCACCATATTTTTTCTTGACAACTTGTCCTAAAGTTATTCCAAAACACTTTCTGGTGGATTTGAGAGAATTATCCCACTTTAAGTCTGGATGATGGGTAAATGAAGTAGCTAAAGCATTATTTTCTCATTATTTTCTCCAATTTCATTTAAACATTTGAAGGATAACTGCTAAAACTTGCCATTTCTCTTTACTGCAGGTATAAAAACCAATGACTTTATATTTTGCATTATGTTTGGTCAAAGCTTCAAGGAGCCGCAGACCAAGGACCAAAGAGCCGCATGTGGCCCAAGAGCCGCAGTTTGCAGACCCCTGCTCTAGAACCTTGGCTAAAATGCAGAGTTTAGAGATTGGTCGATAATTGTTCAGTGAGGTGGGGTCACCTCCCTTCAGCAAAGGAAGAACAAAGGCTGTATTCCAAGCATCCGGAATGGAGTTTTGGCTTATGGACAGATTAAAGATGTGGGTCACAGGGACTGTGATGATATGAGCAGCCAGCCTTAAGAAGTAAGGTGGAAGTTCATCTGGTCCTGCAGATTTTTTAGGATCAAGACCAGTTTATTTACCTCACTGACTGAGAACGGAGAAAAAGAGAAGGTGTGATTAACTGAGGATTGACTTGTAGGAGGGTTTTGATTTGTAGAAGTTTGGTTATTAGATGAAGTGGCTGATTTTCCATAACTGTGTCACTGGTTAACAGTGTTAGCCACTGAGCCGTCGAGCTGCCAAATGGAGAGTCATTAAAACAAAACATTGTGGGGGAAATTGGTTGCACACTGTCTGAAACCAAAGAATGAAATCTATATAAAACACAAAAACTGAGTAAAAATTTTTTTCCAACTACCGGTAACTTTTCCCAATTCTTGGAAAATATGTCTCTGCTGAAAATACCCATGCATGGCCAGATTCACTTCATATGATCACAGCACTGGAGGTAGTTCTGAATGTAATTCAATATTTAAATAGATATTAATTTTTGATTTCAGTAAAACATAAAGTGAATTTGTTTGTCTGAAAAAAGCTGATTAAAAGTAAATACAATTTTAAAAAAAAGATAAAAACTTTATACCTTTAGCTTATACTTTTTTACTTATTGGCCTAATCAAAGCTCTTAAAGCTGTTAAAATAATAATTTATGGGAAAAGGTGTTTATTTGGGTTTTTTATGAGGGACGTTTACCAGCACTTCACAATCTTTATTCCTCTTTAAGGCTTTTCTAATGGGGTTTCACTTTTTTATGCTATGATGTGGGCATTTTGACTTATATTAACAGATAAAATCTACAATGACAATTCCTTGGAGCTTCTCTTATGCTCATAAAAGTTTTTAATCTTCCACTTTTTTTAATTTGTCAAATTTATTTTGGTTGTAGCAATTGAGGTCATAAAAAACACAAGTTGCTGCTCTTCTGATAGGTTTGTACTTGTCTGTAGAGAAGTGCTTACGCCTTCGTATCCTTATGCTGGTTGTTCAGTGTCGGAGCTGATCCGGATCACCACGCACCCACAGTCCCTGCAGGCCTCACCGGGGAGCAGGGTGGTCCTGAGCTGCAGGGCCTCTGGACCCCCTGGACTCGGCTATCAGTGGTTCAGAGGCAAAGAGGAGGTCAGTTATTTTTCATGAAATTATAACAGATTCTATTTTTACCAAACCATGAAAGTATTTATATACATTTTTGGTTAAATCTGTAATTTCCCCATTTTTATGATCTTTATGACAGCGGTATAATAAAACTCTTACTTATACATGTACGTTAAATATGTTTGTACTGCAGATAGTGAATGAAACAGGGACTTCACCGGAGCTGGTTCTGTGTCCTCTGAGTCCAACCCATCAGGGTCACTACATCTGCAGGATCAACCGTGGAGAAAAGTGTCTCTTCTCCCAGTGGGCTCATGTTCGACTGGTCAAATCTACAGGTTCCAGTGCAGGTATCTGTCCCATCCGCTCCCTGTGTTTTTCTCTGCTTCCTGTTCACCTGATGATCTAATGATGGATCCTCACCGTCGCAGACTGCAGCAGTGTGTTTCCAGGCTCAGTGAGCGGACTGTGTGTCATCGAACAGCCTCAGTCCCAAGCAGCTTCTGAAGGAGATACTCTGGTCCTGAGGTGTAAAGCTGAGGCCAACCCCCCTGCTCAGTACAAATGGTACCACAACAAAGTTCTCCTACCCCAAGAAAAGACATGTACACTCAAAGTAAGTCCCCAAATCTGCACAAATGTGTGTTTTTAATTTTATCTGACTGACAACCAGATCAAATTTACACTTGTAAAAGCAGATTTTTATTTATTTATCTCCAATTATTTAATATTATAAATAAAATATATAAATGGATGGTTGCTAAAAATCATTGGAGTCTCATTCAGTATTTACTAAACTTTTACATTAATTAGTTAATTAGGGTGGCACAGTTGGTAGAGCTGCCACCTCTCAGCAAGAAGGTTGCCGGATCAAATTCCAGCCGGGGGTCCATTCTGGGTGCAGTTTACATGTTCTCTCTGTGCATGCGTGGGCACCATTGATCCAGAAAGGAAGAAGTGGATAAAGATAATGGATGGATGGATGGATGGATACAGTATTGAAGAAGTGGATAAAGATAATGGATGGATGGATATACAGTGTTGAAGAAGTGGATAAAGATAATGGATGGATGGATATACAGTGTTGAAGAAGTGGATAAAGATAATGGATGGATGGATATACAGTATTGAAGAAGTGGATAAAGATAATGGATGGTTGGATGGATATACAGTGTTGAAGAAGTGGATAAAGATAATGGATGGATGGATATAGAGTGTTGAAGAAGTGGATAAAGATAATGGATGGATGGATATACAGTATTGAAGAAGTGGATAAAGATAATGGATGGATGGATATACAGTGTTGAAGAAGTGGATAAAGATAATGGATGGATGGATATAAAGTATTGAAGAAGTGGATAAAGATAATGGATGGATGTATTGTTTGACCACTAATGTGTGAATGTTGGCTGATTGTACTTTAGTCCTCAGCCCTGGTCTGAACGTAGTTACTATCAATGCATACCAGATCAGTAGCTTCTTTAGCTGGCCTATCAGTCAGAATATTGTCCAGATGAAACAAGATTATTCAAAGAACACAAATAAATGAACATATAATGTTTTCAGAAAAGTTAATGTTTCAAGATGGGCATGAAAATCAATCCAGGCTAAAATTATGTTACATGACATGAAAAAATGACTTTTTCAATCCAAGCATCCTGGAAATTGTTAAGAGATGTCATATTTGTGGAAAATAAAACATGCTTCAGTATTTCCCCACATTGTTGTGCATGTCTTATGTACAAATCTATAAATCCTACATTTTGTTGCACTGAAACGTTGAATTAACAGTTGTCACCATGAATCCATCCACACATCCATTATCTTTACCCGCTTCTTCCTTTCTGGGTCACGGGGGTCATTGGTGCCCATTTCCAGCAGTCACTATGCGGCAGGCGGGAGACACCCTGGACAGATCTCCAGTCCATCACAGGGACACAGAGACAAATGAAACAAACAACCATTCAGTCTTTCTCTCACCTATAGGACAATCCAGAGTTACCAATCAGACTAACATGCATGTCTTTGGTCTGCGAGAGGAAACTGGAGTACCTGGAGAAAACCTACGCATGCACAGACAGAACATGCAAACTCCACCCAGAAAGGCCTCCGACTGGGATTCATGTTCTCCTTCTCATAAACAAAAACCGAAAACGAATTTGACATCCCAGTGAACAAATGTTAGGTGGAACCAGTGTACACTTAAATACCTTTGAATCAAAACACAAGATTATAAAATCATTCTCCATTGTTTCTGTACCAGTTTACTAAATGTTGTTGATGCTTTCTAGATTCAGTGTGTGACCACAGAGCACAGAGGTGAGTACAGATGTAAGGTTTTCAACTTGTACCACGAGGCGTGGAGTGACAACGCAACAGTCTCCATCGGTGAGACCCACTGACTTTGCTTCTCATTGTTAAATGTAAATATAAGAAGAAAAGAGTTTATGTTAATGAAATCACAACAATATTGTGTACATCTCAAATTGTAGAATTGCGGTGCTGTGCAACATCTGTTTTCTTTTACACGCTCATGCAGGCCCAAGTTCAGTCACAGACGCCACCTGGGTAGAAGTCGATCGTGGTTCAGGTATTGAGCCGTTTCAAGAGGAAATGGAGAAATTAAAGCACTGTTATAGTTCCCCTGCTTCTTCTTACACTTTGTTTCCTTTTTTCTGTTTATACATCACAGTTTGTTCTGTAATTTATGTTTGAATCTTAAACCTTGTGCAGTTGAGTCTGTGCAGTACTTTTCTTCTTTTAGATGCTAACTGTTTCATTTGGTTTGGGCAGAATTGCAGGAAGTCCACAGGTCGACTTTTGGACCAGGCATACATCCAATGCAACAGATGGTTGATCCACCCTCAGCTGCCAATAAAGTATATGGTAATTTTTAAACAAGCGATAAAGAAATTAGTATTTGCCATTTAAAAGGAGCGCGTTCCACAGTTCTATATTTGTACGCTGCACAGCTACGGACAAAGTTGCTCTCCTGATCGGCAACATGAACTACCACCACCACACTCAGCTGTGCGCGCCCATTTCTGACGTCCACGAGTTGACCAACCTTCTCAGACAAATGGACTTCAAGGTGGTGTCCCTGCTCGACCTCAACTGGCAGGAGATGCACAGTGCTGTGACCGAGTTCCTGCTGCTGCTCGACAAGGGAGTTTACGGTTAGTATCCATCTGTGTCCCTTCAGACGTTCAAGTCGTAGCACGTGTCTCAAGTCTAGAAGAATAGGTACAACTTTAAAGGCTTTGCGTTTTGTTCTTTAAGTTTTTGTCAATGCTTCTGCAGGTCTACTATACTTTGCTGGTCATGGGTACGAGAACTACGGCAACAGTTTTATGGTTCCCATCGATGCTCCGGCGTCCTACACCTCAGAGCACTGCTTATGTGTACAGAATATACTCGCCAAGATGCAGGAAAAAGAAACTGGGCTCAATGTCTTCCTGTTGGACATGTGCCGCAAAAGGTGAGATTATTATAATCTTTTAAGGATAAAATTACAGTAATCTGTAATGCATATGAAACTTTACAAATGTATTTTTCAGAAACCCAAACGATGATGTCATCGTACAGCCCGGACCACTCAAAGTCACAGCAAATATCGTGTTCGGTTATGCCACGTGAGTTGCTCCTTCCGCTGTCGTTCCGCTCCTCCTGTTGATTTTAAACGCGTCATTCGAGTGGAATTGTTTCGTGTTTAGATGCGTTGACGCCAAAGCGTACGAGGTCAAGAGAGACGACGTGTCAAACGGCATCTTCATAAACTTCCTTAAGCAGCGAGTGTGTGAAAACGAGAAGGTCACCGTCATGCTCGACAGAGTCGGTGAAGGTAGAGCGCAGACACGCGGCGGTGCAACAAAAGATCGCAGCTCTGATCACATCCAGCTCGCTTTTTCAAATCGCGTTCATGGCTGTTATGCCAGACGAGCAACTCTTTTACGTCATTCATACCTGTTGTAGCTAAAAGGCTCTTTATGTTTTCCAGACATGGGTCGTTGTGCGATCACAAGGGGGAGGCAGGCTCTTGAGCTGCGTAGCAATCTATCAGAACGACGTGCCCTCACTGACCAGATTCAGACTTCTGACTGTTCTGCCTCCTATTCAGCTCGAAACCTGCAGTGGGCTGTATCTCACGGTACTCTTCTAAAATTATCTTAAAGGATTAAACTTGGTGATATTTTATTTGTGGATCAAATAAAACAAGTAAAATCAATAACAGTATCAACTAAGATCAAAAGTAGAATCATGAGGAGGTAGAGTATGCTCGGTTGAAAAGAAAGGTCTTCAAGCCGCTATTAAAGTCAACCACAGACTGTGGGGCTCTCAGACAGTCAGGAAGAGAGTTCCACAGGCGTGGGGCAGCCACACTGAAAGCCCAGTCTCCCATGGTCCTTAATTTGGTTCTCGGAATGTGAAGGAGATTACTGTTCTGTGATCGTAGAGACCGGGTGGATGAATAGGGTGCAAGAATGTCCTTTAGATAGTCAGGTGAAGTTCCGTGTAAGCATTGATGTGTAATGAGAGCAGTTTTGTACTGAATTCTGTAGGCGGCAGGAAGCCAATGAAGGTTATGGAGAATGGGCGTAATATGTTCAAATTTGAGATTTTCATTAATGAAAAGTGCGTTATAAATTGAATTCATTATTATTATTATTATTATTATTATTATTTAATTATCTCGCCTAACATTTTTTAGTGTGTGTATTTTTAATTCAAATGCCTCTCTTCACAGTTCTGCCAGAGAGCCGCTGCATTCAGTTTGACTGCGGGGTGAAGGTACAGCTGGGCTTTGCAGCAGAATTCTCCAACGTTATGGTCATTTACACTCGGACACTCGAGAAGCCCAAAGAGATAGTGTCCTGTTCTGCTCAGCTGACTGACTTCCCAGTGGTGAGTTAGCTATTATCCCATGTGGTAAATGGTCTGTACTTGGCACCTTTCTATCTTATGGTGTAGTCACACCAAGCAGCGTTTGAGCAGCAGGAGCGTCCAGTTTACATGTAAAGTCAATGGTGGACGCGCTTCCAGGCACCTCCTGGCGTCAGGTCGCGTGCGTGTTGAGCATGCTGAGAAGCGTTTTTCCGTGCACGTGAACCGGCTTCAGCCTCCAAACCGCGCATTCAACATGCTGAACATTTCGCGGTTCAAACTTTCAAACGCCGCTCAACTCTACCTGATTGGTTGGTGTGTCAACCAATCAGGGAGTGTCGGGGGGAGAAGAGAGGAGGAGAAGAGAGGAGGAGAAGAGAGGGCGAGAGTCCCTGTGTGACGCGGAAACGAGGGTGCGCGCGCACTATGTGACGTATTGTTTGTTGGTCACAGAAAAGACCCGCGAGTCGTGTACTATGGAAGAGAAACTCATTGTAGCTGTGTGTTCGCGACAATTCCTTCACGACCAGTCAAGTGTGCTCCACAGAGACGGAAATAAAAGGCTCCTCGCCTGGCGGAGTGCGCAAGACTCTGTGCGCAGGGCTCTGTATACCGGTAAGCTCCTCCCACACACCCAGCAGCTGTTTCGCGTTCTGGCGTTCAGCTCCGAACACACTGCATTCACAAGTGCGTCCACTTGCGTGCGTGTCGAGCTTTTTGGAGGTTGAAAAGCTGTTCTGTGTAACTACACCATTATTGAGATACTCAAAGCTCTTTACAACACAATCTGTTCCCTCATTTACCCGTTCATACAGAACTCTACTAGATCTATACAAAGATTAATCAGTGCTTTTATCACATCATGCATCGATGGGACACACATCAGAGGCAATGAGGGGTTCAGTGTCTTGCCCAAGGATGAACCCCCAACTATCCCATTGGAGGTCAACTGCTCTAGCCACTCAACCACAGCTGCCCCACGATGTTATGCGGTTGTTTACTCCACAATTCTGACTTTGGGACTTTATGTCTTACTTCAAACAGCAGCTCCTGAATTTGTTGTCATGACACCAAATTTTTATAATGTATATTTAATCGAGACAAGAATAAGGGATGACAATTAAATCAGCCTGTCAACTATGACTGTGCCAGTGGACAGGTTTATGTATTGACATGAAAAAGATTTTAAGGTCTCCTCTTCTTTAACCTCTAACGTTGTAGTTACTCAAGTTGTGATTTGGACCCCAACCTGTGTCAAAAAACAACAGTGTGGTCTTAAGATCATTTCTAGAAATCAAATAAAGTTTTAATGTAAATGATAATAGGGCAGGGCGGCATGCTGGAACAGTTGGGAGAGCTGCCTCTCAGCGAGCAGGTTAACGTCTCAAATCCCAGCAGGGTGCCCTTCTTGGTGGAGTTTGCATGTTCTCTCCGTGCATGCGTGTGTTTCAGTTTCCTCCCAAAAACATGCATGTTAGGCTGATTGGTAACTCTAAACTGTCCTTAAATGTGAGTGAATGGTTGTTTGTCTCCATGTGTCCCTATGGTGGACTGGAGACCTGTCCAGTGTGTCCCCCGCCTCTCGTACAGGGATGGCTGGATATGGACACCAAGTGACCCAGAAGGGAAGAAGCAAGTAAAGATAATGGATGGTTATAGCCACGCATTTTTGCTCAGTTATTCTAAAATAGACGCATGCCATGATCTTCAGCCATGTAGCCTATTGCTATACTACATGGTCTCACACTTCCGAGGTCATTTTGAAGCTCCTAAAGTCTCTTTTTAAGAAAACACTGAAAATTTTCGACAAAAAGCTTTTACAGTATCATTATTGTAACATCATAAGTACAACAGTCTGGATTTTGATAGCTATCAGATTTTTATGGATGCTTGCCTGAATTTTTAAAGTTTTAAATGGACTTGCTCCTCCTCCTTTAATGTATTTTATAGGTTAAAACAACAACAACAAAAAACAAGTACAGTAAAGAGCACTGACCCGAGGAGATTGTGATGTGCAGCGACGCAGGACTAAATTTGGCCAAATGGTGGTGTCCATCAGAGGCACGCAGTCGTGGAACACACTGCCAGTTTCCATCAGGAACTGTGGCACCCACTCCAGATTTTAAAATTTTTTGAAACTTTGGCTGAAAACTAACCAGAGGTGCATTCATGCAGATTACTTTGTCTATTTTCTAATGGCATCATATCTTTATTGTAATTTCATGTTGTGTTATGTGTTATATAGGTGATGTTTGTATTGTTCTCTGCTCTTTTGTTTTGTGGGATGTTTCTTGTTCTTACCTGCCTTAGGACAATGGATGAAAATAGCTGTTGTGCTAACTCCAGCATATTTACATTGATGCTTACTGCTGACATGTTGATTAAAATGCTTCTTCTTCTTTCGGTTTTTCCCTCTTTAGGGGTTGCCACAGCGAGTCATCCTCCTCCACCTCACTCTAATGCATTGTCCTAATTTAAATACAGTAAATGATTGAATAAATAAAAAAAATTAAACAATAGCAGCCATAAACTGATAAAATACTCTAATAGATGATCAGGGTGTCATTGTTTTCTCGTGTAATGGCTCATAATGTTTGTGCACTTTAACCAGCAATAGTTAGGTTCTCAAGTCTTTGCTATTATTTTATGGGTCAAAACCTAAATAGTTTGGGACACACTGCGCTGAAGTCAGGTTTCAAGATACGGTTTTGTCAGCTGAATAGATTTGTCCCAGCTTGTCCTCTGACAGTTTTCTTTCAATTCTCCATACTTCACTTCCTTTTCTTTATTTTCTTTATTTTCTTTACTTTTTATTACATTTTTTATTATATATTATATTTTTTTATTATATATTATATATATATATATATATATATATATATAATATATACATATACTGTATATATATACATATATATACACATATATATACATGCATATATATACATATATATACA
>JBBPBX010000220.1:0-31466 GCA_038048925.1 Garcialebias charrua | reverse complement strand
TATATATATATATATATATATGTATATATGTATGTATATATATATATGTATATATATGTATATATATGTATGTATATATATATATGTATATATATGTATATATATATATTTGTATATATGTATATATATGTTTATATATATGTGTGTATATATTCATTCATTCATTCATTCAAGTTTATTTGAACAAGGACAGCACAATAAACAATGTTACATGTTAAAAACGAAGCAACCGTTGTCTTGTACACAGGATTTCTAGCCATAGGCTAATTTGCAAACCCAGTCCTTGGTTGGACTTTTATATAAAAACAGCTAAAATAAAATTAAAATTTAATTAAGATTAAACAGTTCCCTATATAAAAACATCTAAAAAAAATAAAAATTTAATGAAGTTTAAATGGCTTACAGTTCCCTCACACACACACAGCTGCTCCTCTGTCCCTATAGGATTCAGTGTTCACAGATTTGGTTTTGTTTCAACCATTTTTTCACCTGGGAATTAAAACCTCTAAGATCAGTCAATGTTTTTATTGCTGATGGTAAACTGTTCCAGATATGAGGACCTTTAAATGAGAAGGAGCATTGACCAAATGATGTTTTGTATTTTGTAGGTTTACAGTCTCCATCAACTGCACCTCTTGTTGCAACTCCTGAGCTGCTGACTTTTAAAATCATTCTGCTCACCAGTTCAGGGACAAGACCATTAATACATTTAAAAGTTAATTTTAAACAAGAAAATTTTAAAAAATTGTCAAAGCTTAATAGGTTATATTTATCAAGTATTTTACAGTGGTGCCACTTCAATGGTTTTTGGTCTAGAACTTTCAGTGCTTGTGAGTACAACATCCTCATAGGTTTTAAAGCCGATTGAGTTGCGTGGCTCCAGACAGTGACACAGTATGAGAAATGAGACATAATCATGGCATGAAGGTACAACTGAGCAGATTTTCCACATAAACAAGTTTATATATATGTAATATATAAGTTTAAATAAGTTTATATATATGTATATATATATATATATATATACAGGGAACCCCCGACCTACGAACGAGTTTGGGACCTAAGAACCGTTCGCAGGTCGATCGGTTCGCAGGTGGGGGGTGAAAGTAGCGTCTCGTTCGTAGGTCGCTATTCTGTTCGTAGGTCGCGGAAATACCGCTAACGGACCGCCGCGCCCACATTTAACAGCATGACACTGACATACTGGGCTATATACATGCACAGAACTTTATTTACAAGCACTTATCTAAACAATTACACCACACATGCATCCATAAACACCTGTACATCAGTAACTTCACATCAGAACTGCAGCAAATCAGCAGGAAATCTCATCAGCAAAATTATGTCAACAATCACACATGAGCACTTCTGAAAGTGCAGCTTTTCACATCAAACCTGCAGCAAACCAGGGATTCCCATCAGCAAAATGATGTCAACAATCACACATGAGCACTTCTGAAAGTGCAGCTTTTCACATCAAACCTGCAGCAAACCAGGGATTCCCATCAGCAAAATGATGTCAACAATCACACATGAACACTTGTCAAAGTGCAGCTTTTCACAGCAAAACAGCAGCAAATCAGAGAGTCACATCAGCAAAATGATGTCAACAATCACACATGAACACTTGTCACCCACCTCTCGCTGGCGGTACTTTTCCACTGCCATGCGCAGTGTCACGCCCATGCCCAACCAGCAACAGCCAAAGGCAATCCCCTCCCCCACCTCGCCGATTGCCGTTTTGTGACGCAGTTTCGCCGTAGCTCGATTATATACCTGTAATGGGCTCGTTCGTAGGTCGTGTGCCGTACGTCGATTATATATTTTTAACTTGGTTCGTTCGTAGGTCACGTTTTTTCTGCCGTACGTCGATGGTATTCTTCTACTTTGGCTCGTTCGTAGGTCCCGTGGTTCGCAGGTCGGTGGGTTCGTAGGTCGGGGGTTCCCTGTTGTTACATGCCCCAGGCATATAATTTATTTTAGTCAGGACAATATTGTTTTGAGCAGAGGCATGAGCTGTTTAGGCTGTATGAGCCTAATTGATTGCAGCTGGTGCTCATTAGCTGTAGGTGGAGGCAGTGCTCTCTCTCTCCCTATATTAGGTTCCAAGCCACAGAGCAGAAAGGGGTTCCAAGTGAGAGTGGCAGCAAGCAGAGATCCAGAAGAGGTCTGAGCTGATCCAGGAGAAGGAGACCTGATGCAGGAGTTGCAGCAAGAGAAAGAGCTGCAGCATCAGAGGTCCAGCAGCCCCAGAACCAAATGCAGATGAATGAGCAGCTGATCCAAGCAGCTGCAGCAGTCTGGGATGAAGGAGCCTCAGGTCTGATGAATAAACAGCAAACCTGATGATGAAGCAGCAGCAGCAGAAGCTGAACAGAGGTCTGTAGCAGCAGCAGCAAAAGCAGCAGTGTGAAGAGGAGCCATGAAGCCAGTGTTTGGAGCCATTTGAGGTGGCCGTTTGTGAGCCGTTTGGAGCCATTTGATGTGGCCGTTTGGAGCCTTTTGAGGAGGCCGTTTGATGAGCCGTTTGGAGCCATTTGAGGTGGCCGTTTGGAGCCTTTTGAGGAGGCCGTTTGAGCTGTGTAAAGAAGTCCGTATGAAGAAGCGGATGTCGTGAGACGAGCAGAAGTGCTGTCGTTTGGAGCTGGCGTGAGACCTGCTGCTGTGCGTTTGAAGAAGGAGCTGAATCCTTCTGTTGTGACCTGCTGCTGCATATTTAAGAAGAGGAAGCTGAATCCTTCCATTGTGGAGACCTGCTGAGTGCTGAAAACCAAGAGCCGTGAGTGTCCTGCTGGACTTTGAGTTTTTTGTATTAAAGAAGCTGTTTTTTGAGAAGTCCAACTTTTTTCTTTAATCACCTTTTTTTTAGGACACAGACTCCAGAGAGCCTGAAATAAACATTGTTTTTTTTAACATCCTTTCTGTGTCTGGTGTCCTTGTGTGCTACGTGCCTTCGGGTCGTAACAATATATATATATATATATATATATATATATATATATATGTATATATGTATATATATATATATATCCATCCATCCATCTTCTTCCGCTTATCCGGGGTCGGGTCGCGGGGGTAGCAGCCTAAGTAGGGAGGCCCAGACTTCCCTCTCCCCAGCCACTTGGAGCAGCTCCTCCGGGGGAATCCCAAGGCGTTCCCAGGCCAGCCGAGAAACATAGTCCCTCCAGCGTGTCCTGGGTCTTCCTCTGGGTCTCCTCCCGGTGGGACATGCCCGGAACACCTCACCAGGGAGGCGTCCAGGAGGCATCCTAACCAGATGCCCGAGCCACCTCAACTGGCTCCTCTCGATGTGGAGAAGCAGCGGCTCTACTCCGAGTCCCTCCCGGATGACTGAGCTTCATTCTTTATATATGTTTATATACATATTATATATAAACTTCCTCATAATATTCAAAAGCATTTTTTTTAAGAAAAAGCTGTTACAATCTTAAGGGAACAGATATTTTTGTTAAGCCACAATATAGAACCAGTTTAAAGGGTTGGTTTACTTCAATGCATGGAATAGATTCATGGAATGGTTTGGGAAATTATGACAAAAAAATTGAATCAATACCTATATTTAAAAAGTTGATTAAATGTAAATTCTTAAATAGATATCTACAAATGCAAAATTGTTAATTTATTAAACATCGATAATTGTTATGGGTTATAATTTTTTGTTCATGAATGATCATTGTTTGATTTGAGTGTTAAATAGAATTTTGTTTTAAGAAGGGGCAGATATTATAAGAATTTTATTCTTCATCTGCTTCCTTTCATTTTAAATCTGTTTTTTGCTTTCTATACATGTTTTGAATTTGTTGCTTTGTGTTTTAAATTTGAAATGAATAAATTACATACAATACAATACAATATTAAGTGAATATTTCATGATTTCAGCTTCACTAATCAGTTACTGATGTGAGATTTTACTTAGATTTAGACTTTACTCTGTTTTCATATTCCTTTCACAGGAAGTGGATGTTGATCTGAAAACGAGTAACCAGGAGACTCTGCTTGAAGCTGGCTGTTTGCTGTTGATTAAGGAAGAACTTCCTTCATCAGATGTCCCAAGTCTTTACACACGCCTCCGCAGCCTGCAGAGACTCAGAGTCAGACTCTTGTTTTTGTCTTTTCAATATTTTGTCCTCTGAGAAATCAGAAGGAAAAAAAAGCTGTATATGGGAATAATTTACAAAGTCCTCCTTCATTTAAACTGACTTTGATTAATTTTACAGAGGGAGCTCACATTCACCGTCTGCCTTCAGTACACCTACGCCAATATGGACGAAGAGGTAGAAGAAAGGCTACCAGTAACAGTGGGAAAACCTTTGGTGTCCAAACTCAATCTCCACGAGCCACGACCCTCTCGAAACTCCTCAACTTACTCCAGCGTCAGCTCCTGCAACTATCCTGGGAGCTCCTCTTTTGTTGAGGAATTTGCCTCTATTGCATCTATCTCAAACACATGGCCAGACTATGCCCAAACTGGCAGCAAAGTTTCTAATGCTGAAGTTCTCGTTTCATCCAGGAGTGCCAATGTACCGGAAGAGACAGATAGTCCAGAAAAATTCAGTGCCTCACAATGTCTTGTAGCCAGCAAAAGCCTGCCCCACAGCCAAATGAATGATGCTAACTACAAATTCAGTGACATGTACAATTTCCACTCCTTCTAAGCACTGTGATGCAGTGAAGTGATACATTATCTATATGCTGGTGAAGATTCTCAGTCGTCCAGGACATGATAAAATCAGAACAATTGTATTGAGCGCTTGTTCTGATTAAATTATCTATAATTCCCTGGAACACATTGCATAAAGATCTGGAGTGGTTGACTTTGACCTCTCTAAGGGATTTTAAAGAATTAAGTTCAATGCAGACATTCTCCTGTTTTTAGTATTTTACCATTTCATAATGTAGCTTTATTTCAACATTTCAACACTTGCTCTTCTCAAGGGCGGATGTCTCCTCTCGGTCTCCGCTTTGCTTTTGCTTTGTCTTGTCTGTGAAACTGTCTGAGAGCCTCTCTTCTACAAAAATTTCCGAATCATAACTATGGACTTCAATTTTGGTCAGTTGGTCCCTCAACACAACTGATAACATTTCTTCAAAAAGAAGACAGGCTGTAGGCGATTAGCCCTGTTGGCATGCACACAGCTGGATATCTCATCGACTTGGAAGACTTGATGATGTGTCTATCTCTGCTGTCATCTGTGGATCTTAAGGACACATATTTAATTGGATTTATGATAACTGGTTCCTGCTTTTTGGATTTGGCTGGTTCCTGGTCTATCAACACAAAAGGAAGACATCGGCAGCAAATCTGGACCTGGTCAGGCTGCCTGCCTTACCTTGGTTCATGTCTCGAGAAACCAGACTTTTGGGTGAATGGATTAGATCTATGGGATTTTCTCAGGCACGTTCCATTGGTATAGTCATTTTAATTTGGACTTTCGGAAACGAGTGGACCGACACAGACTGAAGGTAGATGTCATTAAAGTTCTACCTGGCCCCAAAACAATCGTGTTTATCTGAAATTCGGCTCCTTGACTGGCCTTGACAGGCCGTCTTATCTCAACACGCCTGCAGAAGTTTTGTAAACCTGACGCTCTCACCCTCCCAATCCTTCTACTGAGGAATTCCACGGACTTTTCAGAGGAGCCCAGCTGAATAAACATTCTGTCATCATTTCAGGACTCTGGATTCGCCTCTGGCCGTCCTTGGCAGCTCCCCCCACCCATGAGTGTGCACAGAGCTCCAGAGGGACCTACTGTATATGAACTGAGTGATTCTATCTGAACTCTGCAGTGCCTCTACGGGCTGCATTCTCACCGCCTTTGAGTCCCCCTCCACTGCCCTCTGCGTAATGTCTGCGTCATTATGTGCTTGTGTGCGAGATATTTTTCATTACCACATTTTTGACCTTCAAGCAGAGGTCAAAAATGCGTTAGGATTTTTTTTGTCTCCAAACCCTGTGTCATTTTTCACCACTTTTATTGTCCGTCCAACAGATCTCACTTGTAAATGAGTCTTCGAGGCTCAATGTGACTTATCTGTTTAAGTAAAGGTTGAATGAAATTTTTTATTTTGTTTTATATCACTACTTTTATTTACTTTTTATTTTACAGTGTATGCATATTATGGCTGTTTAATGCTGTGTGTACTTATCTGTGGTTTGTCTAAAACAGGTCTCTTGAAAATGAGTCCTCATGACCCAATGAGACTAACCTGTATAAATAAAGGTTGAATAAAATAATAATTCATGTCCAAAGATGAAAGTGTACATTTCAATAGACCCCTTTCACGGCTCGTCATCAACCCTGGAAAAATACCGGAAGTAGCCATCTTGGCGACATAGCTGTGTTAGCCTCAAAGCTATTGTAGTGGTGCGTCGCGTCTGGTCACACAAAATCAAAAAATGGTGAATTATTGTCGTGTCCATGGCTGCCACAATCGGTCAGATTGAGAGAAAAAGCTTCTGTTTTACAGATTACCACTCGTGATCACAAATCAAGGTGAAGTAACTCAGCAGTTATCAGAGGAACGTCGACGTCTGTGGCTGCCAGCCTAAACCAGAACTTGGATTGAAAAACACTGAGCAACATCCGAATTTGCTCTGCACACTTTGTGTCAGGTAATATATTTCTTACAGTAGATTATAGTGAATTAGGGCATTACACGAATCATAAGTTTATTGAGCACGAGGACAGAGCTTCAAAACACCACCTCCCTTTCTCTGTTCAAGACAGCCCTGAAAACACATCTCTTTAGACTTATCATTAACTTTACTAAATGTATTTTATATTATATAATCCTTATGTATTTTATATTTCAATTTGTCACTGATAATGTTTGAACTGAATTGGTTTGTTAAGTGTCCTTGGGTGTCCTGAAAGGCGCTTTTAAATAAAATGATTATTATTATTATTATTACAATCCTTTAACTGTGCTGCATAAAATGTACATGGAACGTTAAATTTTTTTGTTGAGTTATTTGTTTTTTACAAATAGCATAAACAACTCAACAACTGAAAGCTTAACAAAGCTTTCAGTTGTTGAGTTGTTTATGCTGATTATTCAAAATTCATAAGAGCACATGACACTCATGACAAGAGCACTGTCATGATAAACTACACACCTAGCTCTCAAGTTGAAAAGCAAAAAATACGTACAAACACTAAATATGTAAGAAGCACATACAATAACCTAAATTAACTGTTCTTGTGTTGTTTGACAACTGACAATCCGGTGCTATGTTGTAAATCCTGTTTTGAAATTCATATGCATATGAACACACCAATTATTTACAACTTCATTTAAGTAATTTTTATTTTATTATGTTTTTTCTTTTCTTAGGCAGACGTGCTCCATTGTACAGCAAGGATGATCCAGACTGGGTGCCTTCACTGAAGACGTGTGCTGCAGAGAAGTCTGTAGCAGTTGGTGCTGATGGTGGGATGACATCTGGCAGCTGAACGCTTCAACCGACGACAAAAAAGAACTAAAAAAAACATGGCAAATAGCACATGTTAGAATCCATGTTGAACGTGTCATAGGCTGTGTTAGACAAAAATACACAATCTTGAATGGCCCTCTTCTACCTATTGATTTTCAAACATGTAGATATCCAGAAAAAGTTGCATTAATCGATATGATTGGCTTTGTGTGCTGTGCCTTGGTTAATCACCTTTGGTGGGTTATGAGTAGCTGCATGAATTGTAAAAAGAACAAGTGGATAGAAGAGTGATAGCTGATGTGAACCTTTTTTATTTTTATTTTACATTGTTCCACCTTTACTTTGAAGTTGTTTTTGCAAATATGGGGCAGACATGATTTTTCATTCACTGCACTCTTTATTTGAGCATGAATTACTATATCATTACTGTTTATGTATTGATTTGATGAATGTAATTTTGATTATGCTTTTTCTGTAATGGATATCACACAGACGTGAGCAAACAAGACGACTTACATATTACAACATATGTTTCACATAGTGGTGCTGATACTGTATCACGTCGATTTAGAAAACCTCTTTTAAACAGAATAAATGACATTATGTATCATTAACCATTTTGTTTGTGCACTTTTTGTATTGACTAGAAAATATTCTGCCAAACTCAAAGTAGTTATAAGGTAAAAAAGCTCTATATAAAGACAACCATTCGTACTATTATCTTAAAAGATAATGTCTGCAGAATGCACCTCAAAGTTCTTACTGTAATTGGATTCATAGAGTAGCTGTTATTTACATAATTTGTGTTGAAACACTGTACAAAAGTTGAAAATTTTGAATAACACTTGTCAGCCATCATTGTACTTCACATGTTTATTTAAAAAATATGTATTGAGGTAGTTCTGCACAGAGCTTATAAGATGAACTGAAACACACATTTACACATTTAGTCTGGATTAATAAGGAAAATCAAGGCATTGCTCTCTGGAACCGCTCAGATCTGGTTGATCCAGGGATCAAATGTAGCTTAAAAAACAGGGATCTAAGATCATTTTGACAAAATTTGCTTCAATCCTCAGACTGATGTGATGAGTCACATACATTTACAATAAGAATACATAGCTAGTGTGTGTTTAAAAACACACCCAAAATATATTTATATGTACACACACAAATTAAAAATTAAATATAAATCACCAAACACCAAATAATTCACAATGTCTGCGTAGGTCACAGCTGGTAAGGTCTTCTCATCTTCTGACATGTTGGACGGTCGGTAACCGCAGTGAAGTTATTTTCATATTGGACGTTGGATATTCGAGCTCCGTTCCTTCAGCGGTGCGTTGCTCTCGTCAGTCCGCTTCATGGAGTCTGATTTCGGCAGCCGCGCTGAGTCTGCCCCCATTCAGAGACGTCATGGTTCACTTAGGGACCGTCAACAAATTTTCGACCGCGTCACTCTTCAGAAACATAAAATAATATATTTTACACGATTTGACCCACCCACAATTAGTGTTTATTAAAAAGTGTTTACAGCTGTTTATTTCTCAATTTTTATGCATTTTGTATTTTTTCACAATTTAATATTTAATAAATCACAGTTTTTGGTTAATACCATTCAGGTCTTTTGAGCCACCCACACAAATCTTACATCAAACTACTCTCCAAGACCAGGCCTATGAGGCACAGCTGTTAATTTATCAATTTTTATGAATTTTGGAATTTTTCACAATTTATCAATTCATAAATCACTGTTTTTGCTCAATACCGTTCAGGTCTTTTGAGCCACCCACACAAATCTTACATCAAACTACTCTCCAAGACCAGGCTTATGAGGCACAGCTGTTAATTTATCAATTTTTATGCATTTTGGAATTTTTCACAATTTATCAATTCATAAATCACTGTTTTTGCTCAATACCGTTCAGGTCTTATGAGCCACTCACACAAAACTTACATCAAACTACTCCTCAAGAACAGGCCTATGAGGCACAGCTTTTTAATTTTTATGCATTTTGTAATTTTTAGAAATTTATTAATTCATAAATCACTGTTTTTGCTCAATACCGTTCAGGTCTTTAGAGCCACCCACACAAAACTTACATCAAACTACTCTCTAAGAACAGGCCTATGAGGCACAGCTTTTTATTTTTCATTTTTATGCATTTTGTAAATTTTGATAATTGAATATTTCATAAATCACTGTTTTTGCTCAATACCATTCAGGTCTTATGAGCCACCCACACAAAACTTACATCAAACAACTCTCCAAGACCAGGCCTATGAGGCACAGCTGTTTATTTATCATTTTTATGCATTTTGTAATTTTTCACAATTTAATTTTCATAAATCTGTGGGTTTTTCCTCAATAGCAAAAACTTCATGTGACCTGTTGACTCAAAAACACTTTGAAATGATTTTATTAGTCTCTATAGTTGAGGCACAGTCTTTTGTTTTCTATTTGAAGTCATTGTACATTTTTTAACCATTAAAATGGTCAAAAATGAATGTTTTTCTTCAAAAGCTTCCAGGCCATGTGACCTGTTGACCCAAAAACACTTTAAAATAATTATACTAGTCTCTATAGTTGAGGCACAGTCTTTTGTTTTCTATTTTAAGTCATTGTACATTTTTTAACAATTAAAATGGTCAAAAATGAGCGTTCTTCTTCAATAGCTTCCAAGACATGTGACCTGTTGACCCAAAAACACTTTAAAATAATTATACTAGTCTCTATAGTTGAGGCACAGTCTTTTGTTTTCTATTTTAAGTCATTGTACATTTTTTAACCATTAAAATGGTCAAAAATGAGCGTTCTTCTTCAATAGCTTCCAAGACATGTGACCTATTGACCCAAAAACACTTTTAAGAAATTATACTAGTCTCTATAGTTGAGGCACAGTCTTTTATTTTCTATTTTAATTCATTGTACATTTTTTAACCATTAAAATGGTCAAAAATGAGCGTTCTTCTTCAATAGCTTCCAAGACATGTGACCTGTTGACCCAAAAACACTTTGAAATAATTATACTAGTCTCTATAGTTGAGGCACAGTCTTTTGTTTTCTATTTTAAGTCATTGTACATTTTTTAACCATTAAAATGGTCAAAAATGAGCGTTCTTCTTCAATAGCTTCCAAGACATGTGACCTGTTGACCCAAAAACACTTTAAAATAATTATACTAGTCTCTATAGTTGAGGCACAGTCTTTTGTTTTCTATTTTAAGTCATTGTACATTTTTTAACCATTAAAATGGTCAAAAATGAGCGTTCTTCTTCAATAGCTTCCAAGACATGTGACCTGTTGACCCAAAAACACTTTAAAATAATTATACTAGTCTCTATAGTTGAGGCACAGTCTTTTGTTTTCTATTTTAAGTCATTGTACATTTTTTAACCATTAAAATGGTCAAAAATGAGCGTTCTTCTTCAATAGCTTCCAAGACATGTGACCTATTGACCCAAAAACACTTTTAAGAAATTATACTAGTCTCTATAGTTGAGGCACAGTCTTTTATTTTCTATTTTAATTCATTGTACATTTTTTAACCATTAAAATGGTCAAAAATGAGCGTTCTTCTTCAATAGCTTCCAAGACATGTGACCTGTTGACCCAAAAACACTTTGAAATAATTATACTAGTCTCTATAGTTGAGGCACAGTCTTTTGTTTTCTATTTTAAGTCATTGTACATTTTTTAACCATTAAAATGGTCAAAAATGAGCGTTCTTCTTCAATAGCTTCCAAGACATGTGACCTGTTGACCCAAAAACACTTTAAAATAATTATACTAGTCTCTATAGTTGAGGCACAGTCTTTTGTTTTCTATTTTAAGTCATTGTACATTTTTTAACCATTAAAATGGTCAAAAATGAGCGTTCTTCTTCAATAGCTTCCAAGACATGTGACCTGTTGACCCAAAAACACTTTAAAATAATTATACTAGTCTCTATAGTTGAGGCACAGTCTTTTGTTTTCTATTTTAAGTCATTGTACATTTTTTAACCATTAAAATGGTCAAAAATGAGCGTTCTTCTTCAATAGCTTCCAAGACATGTGACCTGTTGACCCAAAAACACTTTGAAATAATTATACTAGTCTCTATAGTTGAGGCACAGTCTTTTGTTTTCTATTTTAAGTCATTGTACATTTTTTAACCATTAAAATGGTCAAAAATGAGCGTTCTTCTTCAATAGCTTCCAAGACATGTGACCTGTTGACCCAAAAACACTTTAAAATAATTATACTAGTCTCTATAGTTGAGGCACAGTCTTTTGTTTTCTATTTTAAGTCATTGTACATTTTTTAACCATTAAAATGGTCAAAAATGAGCGTTCTTCTTCAATAGCTTCCAAGACATGTGACCTGTTGACCCAAAAACACTTTGAAATAATTATACTAGTCTCTATAGTTGAGGCACAGTCTTTTGTTTTCTATTTTAAGTCATTGTACATTTTTTAACCATTAAAATGGTCAAAAATGAGCGTTCTTCTTCAATAGCTTCCAAGACATGTGACCTGTTGACCCAAAAACACTTTGAAATAATTATACTAGTCTCTATAGTTGAGGCACAGTCTTTTGTTTTCTATTTTAAGTCATTGTACATTTTTTAACCATTAAAATGGTCAAAAATGAGCGTTCTTCTTCAATAGCTTCCAAGACATGTGACCTGTTGACCCAAAAACACTTTGAAATAATTATACTAGTCTCTATAGTTGAGGCACAGTCTTTTGTTTTCTATTTTAAGTCATTGTACATTTTTTAACCATTAAAATGGTCAAAAATGAGCGTTCTTCTTCAATAGCTTCCAAGACATGTGACCTGTTGACCCAAAAACACTTTAAAATAATTATACTAGTCTCTATAGTTGAGGCACAGTCTTTTGTTTTCTATTTTAAGTCATTGTACATTTTTTAACCATTAAAATGGTCAAAAATGAGCGTTCTTCTTCAATAGCTTCCAAGACATGTGACCTATTGACCCAAAAACACTTTTAAGAAATTATACTAGTCTCTATAGTTGAGGCACAGTCTTTTATTTTCTATTTTAAGTCATTGTACATTTTTTAACCATTAAAATGGTCAAAAATGAGCGTTCTTCTTCAATAGCTTCCAAGACATGTGACCTGTTGACCCAAAAACACTTTGAAATAATTATACTAGTCTCTATAGTTGAGGCACAGTCTTTTGTTTTCTATTTTAAGTCATTGTACATTTTTTAACCATTAAAATGGTCAAAAATGAGCGTTCTTCTTCAATAGCTTCCAAGACATGTGACCTGTTGACCCAAAAACACTTTAAAATAATTATACTAGTCTCTATAGTTGAGGCACAGTCTTTTGTTTTCTATTTTAAGTCATTGTACATTTTTTAACCATTAAAATGGTCAAAAATGAGCGTTCTTCTTCAATAGCTTCCAAGACATGTGACCTGTTGACCCAAAAACACTTTAAAATAATTATACTAGTCTCTATAGTTGAGGCACAGTCTTTTGTTTTCTATTTTAAGTCATTGTACATTTTTTAACCATTAAAATGGTCAAAAATGAGCGTTCTTCTTCAATAGCTTCCAAGACATGTGACCTATTGACCCAAAAACACTTTTAAGAAATTATACTAGTCTCTATAGTTGAGGCACAGTCTTTTATTTTCTATTTTAATTCATTGTACATTTTTTAACCATTAAAATGGTCAAAAATGAGCGTTCTTCTTCAATAGCTTCCAAGACATGTGACCTGTTGACCCAAAAACACTTTGAAATAATTATACTAGTCTCTATAGTTGAGGCACTATGGCAGGCAGTGTTAACATTTAATCAAAACCCACTCCTCTCTGTTATTCCATTTGTAGATCACTAAAACAACATTCTTCCTAGTCAAAATTAAATTCCTACTAGTCAGAACTGTAATTGTATATATCTACAATTACATTTTTGCTAGCAGAAACTTACGTTCAGGATGTCATAAAATCAAATTGAACTATTAAGAATTAAGTTTCAGATATCTATCAATCTTTACAAATTATAAGTCGCCGTTTTAACATTTAATAGCTTGACTGGATATCTATTTCAGATATCTCACATACATTTCTTCCTAGTCAAAATGAACATTCCAGATATCTAAAACATCATTCTTCCTATCTAAAATGTTCATTTTAGATAGGAAGATTTTAATTCTTACTAGTACAAATGATGTCACTTTCCCCATTCATGTGTATTGGGCTTTTACTTCCAGATATCTAAAATAACATTCTTCCTATCTATAATAAACATTCTGGATGTCTACAAATGAATTATGACGAGGATGAACTCTAAATTCAGATCTCCATAATCCAGTTAATACTAGTCATAATGACCATTTCAGATATCATAAATGAAGAAGTCATTCTAGATATCCAGTTATCAATTCTTGACATCCAAAATGCATTTCTACTAGTATAAATCTAGTTAAAGATATCAACTACTGATTATTTGACTAGTTAATGTGGAATTTCAGATATCTGAAATGTTAATAATGCCTATACAAATTACACTTATAGATACTTAAAAATTATATTGTTGATCTCTGAAATGTTTTCTTCATTTTTGACATCTGAAATAAATAGTATAACCAGTAACAATTGGATTATAGAGATCTGAAGTTAATTTTTAGACATCCAGAATGTTAATTTTAGATGGGATAAATGTTATTTTAGATATCTGGAAGTAACATCCCAATGACGTCATTTTTACTAGTAAGAAATACATTCTTCCTCTCTGTGATGATCATTTTAGAGAGGAGAAATGTTGTTTTAGATATCTGGAAGTAACTTCCCAATGACGTCATTTTTACTAGTAAGAATTACATTCTTCCTATCTGTGATGATCATTTTAGAGAGGAGAAATGTTGTTTTAGATATCTGGAAGTAAAAGCCCAATACACATGAATGTGAAAAGTGATGTCATTTGTACTAGTAAGAATTACATTCTTCCTATCTGAAATGTTAATTTTAGATAGGAGAAATGTTGTTTTAGATATCTGGAAGTAACATCCCAATGACGTCATTTGTACTAGTAAGAACTCCATTCTTCCTATCTGAAATTATTATTTTAGAGAGGAGAAATGTTGTTTTAGATATCTGGAAGTAACATCCCAATGACGTCATTTTTACTAGTAAGAATTACATTCTTCCTATCTGTGATGATCATTTTAGAGAGGAGAAATGTTGTTTTAGATATCTGGAAGTAAAAGCCCAATACACATGAATGTGAAAAGTGATGTCATTTGTACTAGTAAGAATTACATTCTTCCTATCTGAAATGTTAATTTTAGATAGGAGAAATGTTGTTTTAGATATCTGGAAGTAACATCCCAATGACGTCATTTGTACTAGTAAGAACTCCATTCTTCCTATCTGAAATTATTATTTTAGAGAGGAGAAATGTTGTTTTAGATATCTGGAAGTAACATCCCAATGACGTCATTTTTACTAGTAAGAATTACATTCTTCCTATCTGTGATGATCATTTCAGAGAGGAGAAATGTTGTTTTAGATATCTGGAAGTAAAAGCCCAATACACATGAATGTGAAAAGTGATGTCATTTGTACTAGTAAGAATTACATTCTTCCTATCTGAAATGTTAATTTTAGATAGGAGAAATGTTGTTTTAGATATCTGGAAGTAACATCCCAATGACGTCATTTGTACTAGTAAGAACTCCATTCTTCCTATCTGAAATTATTATTTTAGAGAGGAGAAATGTTGTTTTAGATATCTGGAAGTAAAAGCCCACTGAAATTATTTGTACTAGTAAGAATGTGATTCTTCCTATCTGAAATGAACATTTCAGATAGGAAGAATTCAATTTAAGATGTCTGAAATACATATCCAGTTAAGCTAATATATGTTAAATCGGCCACTTAAAATATGTAATGATTTTTAGATATCTGAAACTTAGTTTTTACTAGTACTAATTTGATTACAGATCACTGAAATGTTAATTCATACTGGCATAAATGTAATTGGTGATAGCTGTATTACAATTCTGACTAGGAATATTTTAATTGTGACTAGGTAGAATGTATTAGTGCTATCTATAATAGAAATGTGGCTAGTCAGCTTGCCTATTATATGTTAAAACGGAGCCCTATTATTCTGCTGAACGATAGTCAAAATATATTTGTAAGTATCTATAAGTGTAATTTGTATAGGCATTATTAACATTTCAGATATCTGAAATTCCACATTAACTAGTCAAATAATCAGTAGTTGATATCTTTAACTAGATTTATACTAGTAGAAATGCATTTTGGATGTCAAGAATTGATAACTGGATATCTAGAATGACTTCTTCATTTATGATATCTGAAATGGTCATTATGACTAGCATTAACTGGATTATGGAGATCTGAATTTAGAGTTCATCCTCGTCATAATTCATTTGTAGACATCCAGAATGTTTATTATAGATAGGAAGAATGTTATTTTAGATATCTGGAAGTAAAAGCCCAATACACATGAATGGGGAAAGTGACATCATTTGTACTAGTAAGAATTAAAATCTTCCTATCTAAAATGAACATTTAGATAAGAATGATGTTTTAGATATCTGGAATGTTCATTTTGACTAGGAAGAAATGTATTTGCGATATCTGAAATAGATATCCAGTCAAGCTATTAAATGTTCAAACGGCCTGCCATACGCACAGTCTTTTGTTTTCTATTTTAAGTCATTGTACATTTTTTAACCATTAAAATGGTCAAGAATGAGCGTTCTTCTTCAATAGCTTCCAAGACATGTGACCTGTTGACCCAAAAACACTTTGAAATAATTATACTAGTCTCTATAGTTGAGGCACAGTCTTTTGTTTTCTATTTTAAGTCATTGTACATTTTTTAACCATTAAAATGGTCAAAAATGAGCGTTCTTCTTCAATAGCTTCCAAGACATGTGACCTGTTGACCCAAAAACACTTTAAAATAATTATACTAGTCTCTATAGTTGAGGCACAGTCTTTTGTTTTCTATTTTAAGTCATTGTACATTTTTTAACCATTAAAATGGTCAAAAATGAGCGTTCTTCTTCAATAGCTTCCAAGACATGTGACCTGTTGACCCAAAAACACTTTAAAATAATTATACTAGTCTCTATAGTTGAGGCACAGTCTTTTGTTTTCTATTTTAAGTCATTGTACATTTTTTAACCATTAAAATGGTCAAAAATGAGCGTTCTTCTTCAATAGCTTCCAAGACATGTGACCTATTGACCCAAAAACACTTTTAAGAAATTATACTAGTCTCTATAGTTGAGGCACAGTCTTTTATTTTCTATTTTAATTCATTGTACATTTTTTAACCATTAAAATGGTCAAAAATGAGCGTTCTTCTTCAATAGCTTCCAAGACATGTGACCTGTTGACCCAAAAACACTTTGAAATAATTATACTAGTCTCTATAGTTGAGGCACAGTCTTTTGTTTTCTATTTTAAGTCATTGTACATTTTTTAACCATTAAAATGGTCAAAAATGAGCGTTCTTCTTCAATAGCTTCCAAGACATGTGACCTGTTGACCCAAAAACACTTTGAAATAATTATACTAGTCTCTATAGTTGAGGCACAGTCTTTTGTTTTCTATTTTAAGTCATTGTACATTTTTTAACCATTAAAATGGTCAAAAATGAGCGTTCTTCTTCAATAGCTTCCAAGACATGTGACCTGTTGACCCAAAAACACTTTAAAATAATTATACTAGTCTCTATAGTTGAGGCACAGTCTTTTGTTTTCTATTTTAAGTCATTGTACATTTTTTAACCATTAAAATGGTCAAAAATGAGCGTTCTTCTTCAATAGCTTCCAAGACATGTGACCTATTGACCCAAAAACACTTTTAAGAAATTATACTAGTCTCTATAGTTGAGGCACAGTCTTTTATTTTCTATTTTAAGTCATTGTACATTTTTTAACCATTAAAATGGTCAAAAATGAGCGTTCTTCTTCAATAGCTTCCAAGACATGTGACCTGTTGACCCAAAAACACTTTGAAATAATTATACTAGTCTCTATAGTTGAGGCACAGTCTTTTGTTTTCTATTTTAAGTCATTGTACATTTTTTAACCATTAAAATGGTCAAAAATGAGCGTTCTTCTTCAATAGCTTCCAAGACATGTGACCTGTTGACCCAAAAACACTTTGAAATAATTATACTAGTCTCTATAGTTGAGGCACAGTCTTTTGTTTTCTATTTTAAGTCATTGTACATTTTTTAACCATTAAAATGGTCAAAAATGAGCGTTCTTCTTCAATAGCTTCCAAGACATGTGACCTGTTGACCCAAAAACACTTTTAAATAATTATACTAGTCTCTATAGTTGAGGCACAGTCTTTTGTTTTCTATTTTAAGTCATTGTACAATTTTTAACCATTAAAATGGTCAAAAATGAGCGTTTTTCTTCAATAGCTTCCAAGACATGTGACCTGTTGACCCAAAAACACTTTGAAATAATTCTACAAATCAGTCGAAGTGAGGTACAGTCATTTGTTTACATTTTATGTTTTTTGAAATATAATTCTTGGCAATCCTTTCCTCAAAGTTTAGGATTGTGGCTCAATGGGTTTAACAAAACGTGATACAACTACTTCAGTTTGAAACTATTCCAGTTCACTGGATACATCACACAAAACATCAATGCTACACAAACATAATACAGTTTCAGTTTCCACAGAGATTTTCAGAACATGTCTTTGGAACAGTAATGAACAGAGTTCCCAGTTCTGATATTAAATGCACAGTAGACATTTCCAGCTGCCTGTCTTTGATTTTTTAAATTCTGTCCTCTTCATGTTTAGGCACAGGGCGTGGAACCATCGGTCGCAGTTGTCACACTGGATCTGTTCAGAAATAAAAGAAAATATACATGTTTAGCAGTATGGAACTTACTCATCTCCTTTCATACAGTTTGCCGTTTACTTGCTTGTCGTTTTATATCCAATATTTCATGTCTCGCTATAGTTAGTCCCTGTGTCTATTTCTGAATTTTACAGTGACAACTCTTGATTTCTCACCCAGTTGATAATTCCAGTGCCAGACCCCGGGGCTTTGTAGGCAGCACACATTTCACACCAAGAATTTTCATCAAACACTGTAATGAAGAACAGCATGTACAAACCAAATATTGTTCTGTTTTGATTAGCACTGCTGGTGGTTTATACTTTGTTTAATGGTATTTGCACTTTGTAATGTTTCTTTTTTTTATGGTCCTCACGGGCTACCGTTGCTAATGAGGGCAGGCCCTACATAAGCTGCCAGAGTCATTGTAACAAATAATTAATTGAAGTATAAAGATTTTTGGCACAAAGAAATCAACAGTTAGTGTTCCCCAGTGAATGCAGCAAGTTTTTTTTTTTTTTAATCTGTATTGTAAGATTATGCTTTGGATTACAATGTTTGTACTGTATATGTTTTAGTTTTCAAACTGATTGAGTTGATTGTACTGACTGTCATGATGATGGTTGGTTGATCTTCATCAAATACAATTAAATCCCTTAAATTCACCCGTCGAGACTGGTTGAGCATTTTAAAAGCTGGGGAGATTCTACTGTGTGTGTGTGTGTGCGTGCGTGCGTGCGTGTTGCAAGTCGAAATGAAAGACATATGAACATATTGTGTACCTGATGCATCAAGGATTTGAAGAGCCAGAGTTCTTCTTTCACTTTTCATGGCATTTTTTCTTGTGTCAAATTCTACATCTGGCATCAGAGGGAAGGCTTCCATCAGTGCTTTTGCCATCTAAAGAAAATAAAAAGCTTTTTAAATACTTTTTTTGTGGCATTACAATGCATCAGACTCTGAAACATTCATATGGACATATACAATATAGTGTATCCACAGATACTGAAACAGGTATATCTGTTAGTACAGATACTTTAAGTGAAATAACTGTAATTACAAATACTGTGTAGCATGTCACACTGACCCCAATTATGGGCTACTGTTGGGGAAGTCTGTATTCCTCAAAGTTAATACACACTCTTTCCAGAATTACGAAAGCCCATGTTAACTAGCCAGACAGACTGTATTTGATGTTAGACTACTTTTCTCTGTGATAATTACACAGTATCCATAGTTGTACAACAACAACAACAACAACAACAACAACAACAACAACAACAACAACAACAACAACAACAACAACAACAACAACAACAACAACAACAACAACAACAACAACAACAACAACAACAACAACAACAACAACAACAACAACAACAACAACAACAACAACAACAACAACAACAACAACAACAACAACAACAACAACAACAACAACAACAACAACAACAACAACAACAACAACAACAACTTGTCTATTAACTTTGACAACAATAACTCCACAGCTGCTTCCGTCTTGTTGAATAGGGTGGCGCATAGTCCCCCCTGTCCATTGGATCCCAACCCAGTCTTTTTTCCCATGGAATGTCCTTCTCATTTCAAAGTATTCTCTGGATAACAAAGAAAATGATTTGTATAAGAGCAATTGTGTTCATGTATTCCACTCATAAAACAACTGATGCTTTCCTCTTATCAGTTTCTATAAACAACAGCAATGTTAATTTTATTGAAATTAAGATTTCCATAAATATTAATTATTTACAATATATTTTCCATAATATAGGTGGACAATATATAATCTATAATATATTTTCATAATATATTCAGAAATCTGATTGTCACAGACATTCAGATTTCTAACTCTATGTGTATGTGGTCACATTGTAAATGTATTTATTAATGTCCCAAAAGCCACAAGAACGTGAACCCACAGAGACCGTCAGTCCCTTAAAAATACTTTTTACACCTCTTTCCCTGCCCAAGCTTCCTGGATCCCCCAGACAGCTCACGTCCTCCACACAGCCTGGATCCTCCACACAACCCAAGCATACTCAGTCATTTAAACAGAAACCTGTCCCAAACAGGCAGCAGCCTGAAACTGTATGCGGGCCAACTCAGGGAGTGGACAACCCACTTGAAGCAATTTCAAGTGACACCCATGTAAGCAACATTTAAAACTAAAACAAACCATGATAATAATTTGCTTATATCCTGTCATGTCCTATAAAATTATTAAAGATAAACCATTGTTCTGTATGTTTTTGTGTTACAGGTGGAGTTAGAGGGCTGGGTGCGTTCGTGGGAAACCTCAAAAGGCATTCCTTCAGCTGACGTTTTGTGGCTGAAGGAGGACACAGAGCGAGGTCTGTTCACACCTGTCCAGATCTACAAGGACATCACTGGCGCCTGCAAGAGGAGATGGGTGTTTAAGTCGGACCGGATGTGGTTTTCCCCTCCAGAACCTCCAGGCTTTGTGGGAGGTGCTCTACCTAATGCACATCAGTTTTTCCGGAGTCGTGTCTTTGTGTGGCGCCCTGTTGGAGTCTGGAGATGTACCCTGAAGTGTCCTCGTGGCGATCAGTGCATTGGAAAGGGGCGCGACGTGTACCTGTACAAGTCTGGCTACCACACATCTGTAAGTCACTTCTCCAGTTTTATATTAAAACATTTATGAGTGTATAACAGTCATCTTTATTCCAACCTATGTTTTTCCATGATCTTTACTACAGGTACGTCACATTTGTGATGTGTCCAACTGGTACACAATGTTGACGGAGGTCTTGTGTTGCGGGCACTGCACAAAGGCAGCTAGGGCTGGAGAAGGTGGCTCTGTGGCCCGGTGGCTTGCATGGGATCAAGCTATTTTGCAGCAACTTAGCGAGGCTCATCGTGCTGTGTTCCCTGCTATTCTGACCAGCAAGTGAGTACATTCAGTATTGTGTACATGTCAGGCTACAAAGAAGTGACTTGAACGAACCTAATCATAAATTTGACAGGCGTGGTGTGGACAAGAATGTGCTTCGTCTTCTGAGGGACCGGACCGAAGGGAACACCACGGTGAAAGTGTGGCGTCAGGTAAAGGAGAATCATGTAGAGGAGTACCTCTATCGTTTGGACCTGTACACCACACTGCTCATGACCACGATTAAACCTGGAGGGATCGTTGGAGCATTTGGCCACACTTTCCAGGTTCCACCTCCTCAGAAAGAGCTTCCTTCTGCACGTCTCCTGCGCCACGCCTTCCTGCTGGCAGAGGCTGAAAATGTGCAGGACTACAGGAACCAGATACTCTCCACCTTTGGAACTGTGCTTAAAATGGATTCCACCAAGAAAGTATGTAAATCAAAACACACTGCCAGATTTTAACACACAGAGCATTCTCAACATTTGACCGTTTTTCATTATAAGCTAACTTTCATGCTGTGTAAAATGTAGTTGTAGAATTGTTTTTACTGAGAGGAGAGACGTGTACCAGGCGACAAATTCAGATTTAGACTTCAACATTTAATTGAAAGGAATAAAGCCACACAAATACCTTCAGCTGGACAATAATACAGAGCTTTATTCAGTCTCAGAAAAATATATAATTTCCAAATAACAATTGAAATATATTTCTATCAGTATTGCATTACACCCATTATGTTCCATTATTTGTATTCACTTAATTCTGCCTTATAATGTGAAATGTGACACAAGGCAGAACGTTTTTCTCTCGGGCTTTGTTTTCACTAGGGAACAGTTACACGCCTGCACATACACAGACATAACACTGGATGATTGACATACAGAGCTGATAGTTTGTTGACAGAAAGGAGGGTCACGTGGTAGTGTAGGTGGTTCCAGGGCGGTCCTGAAGCAGTCCAAGGAGGTTCCAGGGTCCAAGGAGGCGGTGACGACATCCGGGGTTTTATAACCGTGGCCCTGCCTTTGAAGATGTGTGTGTTGGACTGTGCTGGAGTCAGGTCTGTTGGTTGCTGTAAGGTTTATTCTTATATGTACAATAAACCTACATAAAATTTGCACATTCGTTTCAGAGCTTCCTTCAACCTTTTGAATTCGTAACAATTTGGTGACCACCGACGCTGAGGGGTTTGCAGTTTCGTCTGAAACGAGAGATGATTTGGAGGGTTTCCCCCCCCACCGACAGAGACGAGCACGCGCGCAGTCAACAACCGGTGATTCACAGAGGTGAGCAGGACTCCTCTTACACAAAACGTCTGCGTTTGGACACACTAAATTATTTGTTGACTGAGGGCTGTTTTGTCTCCAGGTGGGCCAGTGGTTTATAATGTTAGCAGCTAAAAGTAAAAAAAACGTGAACTACTGTTGGTATTTCATTTGAATGTGCATTTTTTGCGGTTTTTGTACATGTAAGTAAGGTGAAAAGCACAGAAGTTCCACACACGCGTAGGGATAATTTACGAGTGCCTTAAATTTGCCCTTCCCCCACATCCCCGTTCTATGAGCTCCGGCCTGTCGGCTGGGAGACACTTTTCCTTTGGACTCCGGGAAACCGTGGGGTCGAGGCTTCATCGTGAACTCCGGGCATCTGTCGCCGTCGAGTCACAGGGCTTTCATCCGACACACGGTTTTGCCGTTCAGAGTGGATTGCCACTCCGGGTTCACAGGTCGCTGTGCATGTGATTAAAGTTCACATCCGGGACTGTGATCGCTGTTAAGAGTCACATTTTTCCTCCCCTCCCCGTTAAAGTCGATTACCGTATTTTCCACTGTATAGGTCGCACCCATTTTTTAAAGATAACTTTCTTATCTTTTTATTATTTTTTGCTTTCTTTTCTCTCTTTATTCGAGGCTTGCGACCTGTACTCCGGAAGGTGCTGTATACACGCAAACAAGGCAACAGGGACAGATTTTTTATTTTTATTCTCATTTATTGCGTTTGTGAGTGTAAAAGCCAGGGAGACAGGAACCTGGTCTGGGGATGTGCCCGAAGCAGTTTCGCAGATGCAAGCTGCTGGCTAGAACTCAGATTTATGGCTTCTAACAAGATAACACTCTCCTGTTCGTGCCTGACACGAAGGGGGAGAGGTTCCGGGAAGGAGACATCTCCTCCCCTCCTCCCCTACGTGCCTGTGAACCTGCACGGCACAGAGGCCTCTTTCATCCATAAATCTGAGTGAGTTGTCACTTGGTTCTGGTTCTGGACCTACAGTTAGTGGGTCTGCCTCAAAGGTTTCCGGCTGATAACGGGGAGTTTTACAACTTAATCAGCTCAGGCTGGGACTGTAAAAGTTACTTTAGTGCTGCTATGGAGGACACTCCAGAGTAAAAGACTTAGTTAGTTTGTCAGATTTTTATTTTTGTTGCTGTGACTTTTGTTTTAAACACGCTGACCTATGCAGTACTGTATTTTTTGCAGATATGTGCTTTTCACTCAGTGTTAAAGGCACATTTCAGATTTTTATAGGTGAGGTTCACATGAACATGTTGGCACATGCTGTCTTTCCTGCTGTAGGTGGCTTTTTGTGTTGTTTAAACATTTACAGTACATGCGGGGTTAATCTCACGCCATTAATTGTTACGTTTCCAGTTCTCATCACTTCAGCCTGGTGGGGTGCAGGTCATGTTTAATGACATATGAACATGGCCTGTGTAATGGTGGTTTGGAGTACTTTGGTGGTTTATTTTTATTTTATTGGTTTTTTTATATGTGTATTTTTTTTTTCTTTCTTGGAGGACTGCAGCTTGTTTGTTCTGCAGGATCGTTCTGCCTTGGCCTTCTGACCTGCTCGACAGAGTCTGGAAGGGAGTCTTCACACAGCTGACATACTGCAGGGGGTGACTTTCTTTGGGTGTTTTCTGAGGATTTCAGCTTTACATCTAATCAGTGAACGTTGCAGGTGTTCCATGACGACGTTTGGTTAGCAGTTAATTCTTTGTACTTGGTGGTGGATTATACACAGATTTCAGCTCTCAATTTACAATTTTCTTCCTCACCCTACAACATTCGCATTCGCATTGCAAAGTACATACGTGCATTGTACATACCTACGAAACCATTTCTCTCCCAGCTCGTTCTTATCTTAATGGAGAGTAGTGGTCGCAACTAAAAGTGTGTGATAAGAAAAAAAGAAAAGAAAGAAACTAAACAGGCACCTGACAGAACACAGAGTGAGGTTTGGGGCTTACCTTAAGATGTCTGATCAGAGTTTCTCCACCAGCTGACATCTTTAAAGGGGCGAGCCCGCACGGTGCTTCATCCGTCAGATGATCTGTTCATTAATTGTTGTTGTTGCTTTTCTTTATAGTTTTCCTCTTTTCTTAAAAACGCACCACTTGTGATTTTAGTAGGTGGTTGTGTTTGCAGGCGTGTAAACTCCCCACTGCGCCCAGCCGGTTCATCAGGACAAACCCTGTTCCTCCCGGCCAGCAGGCGTGTAAACTCCCCGGTACATTACTGCGTCCAGCCGTTCATCCAGGACAAACTTTTCCTCTTCCTCCCGGCCAAAAACATCCGACGCCCCCCTCTGGGTGATCAGCCCGAGGTGAGGACTCTGTTCCCCCAGAGTCCACCCGCACCGTCTCAAATTGACATCCTTCTTTTACACGTCGTCATCGCCACAGCAGCTCCCACAGCCCAAAAGCCTCACAGCCGCTCCCAACACACGCTACTCCATCAATCCATCTCTGAATCACTGTCAGTTCAATCTTCTCATCACCCCCAGGTGTGCTGCCAGCTCAGCTAAAACCACTTGTGTGGCTGAGCCCCGCCCCCTTCACCAGTGAACTGTCAAAAAGGTGCCAAAAATAAAAATAACAAACAAACAAAAGACTGAAAAAAGTGTGCCCACGTAACACTTCCCCACCTAAACAAAAAAAAAAATCCATATATTTTATTTATATATTTTTAATTTTAGCCCAATAAAATGTCCTATATCTTCATCCCATCCATCGCATGCTTGACAGTTTGACACTAGCAAACATTAAAAGTACAGCATCACAGAGCTTGTCCTTAGCTAACGTCCCAAACTGCAAAACTGATGGTTTTGTACTCAACAGTCTCTACATTAAAACCTAGTGTGGGGATGGACGTCACCATCTCCAAATTTAGGTTTGTACAGAATATCTGTCTTTCCTGCTGTGTCCAAACCCACCATGAATTTCCTCATCTCTTCTTTCCCAAACATTTTAATGAGACCTGCAAACATATTCCCCATGGTGGCAAAAATGAATAAATAAATAAATAAACTAAACGAAAAACAATTAAACCAAACCCCCCCAAAAAGAATCACACTAAACCAAAAAAGTTTAAAACTCCTCTTTTAGAAATTCTTAAACTTTAAATTCCTCCTTAATTTATCACTATTTCAACAGGAATCAACGAAACACCAATATAATTTTCATGTAATTTATGGCAGCTTTTCCACTCCATACAGGCTTCCATAGTTTCAGATCCCGGACGAGCCCCCACTTGTTACGAAACCACTTCCCTCCCCAGCTCGCTCTTATCTTCTCACTGCTTAATAGGGAGTAGTGGTCGCAACTAAAAGTGTGTGATAAGAAAAAAAGAAAAGGAAACTAAACAGGCACCTGACAGAACACAGAGTGAGGTTTGGGGCTTACCTTAAGACAGTGGTTCTTAACCTTTTTTGAGCTACCGAACCCTCAAGTTTCATATGGCCACTCACCGAACCCCTCTTTTTTAATATATAAAATATGATTTTTTTCTTCCAAATTCTACAACATCACCTTGCTCAAAGAACAAAACCAACACAATGCATGAACTCACAACAACTTTATTCTGGCCCAATAAGAGTTTCATCCCCCAAAAATATTTTTGTACAATTTTTAATCATTAAAAATGAAATAGGATTTTTTTGAAGAATAACATCCATCCATCCATCCATCCATTGGAGCAGCTCCTCCAGGGGAATCCCATGGCGTTCCCAGGTTATCCAGCGTGTCCTGGGTGAAGAAAAAACATTTTTTAATATGTATATATAAAAAAATTTTTTAATGTAATTTGTATTTTGTTGTTTTGAATACACAAAATACTCTTTTGGGGCCTAAGTAAAGTATTGCTCACATTACATACCTGCAAATCAGTGTGACTTCTGCTGTTATTTCTGGGAGACCAGTTTGGAGATGCGTGGCTTCACCTTGGCAAGTGCTACTCTCATGTCATCTTCACAGCAAAGTCTGTTCCTTTTCTTTGTTTTTATATCCAGCATCCTCGAAAAGGATTGCTCACAAAGATATGTTGTGACAAATGGTATGAAATATTCCAGTGCTTTCTTGGCAATAACTGGGTACTTTTCTATTTGTCGACACCAAAATGTTGAGAGTGTTGTTGTTCTGAAGAGCTGCAGTTGAACCTGGCTCTGCTGAATTTCAATGATTTCGTCGAGGTATTCATCATTGACATCCGCTGTCTCAACTGCAAACGTAAATGGCTGTCTCACCCAAGCTGGATAGGACTCTGTTGGAGGGAAATATCCGTCGAGAGACTTTGCAAGCTCATCCAGGTGCGTGGCAATTGTTTGCTTCAGTTCGATGGACACAGAAACGTCTCCGATTCCAGGCACATTTTCGATCTTACTTACGCAATCGTCCAAAAGAGGAAAGTTTGCGAAGTTATTGTTCTCGGTTCGTCGTTTCCATAACGGTAGTTTTTTTTTGAAAAGCCTTCAGGCTTTCTTCTGCTTGCATGATGTTGACACCACCACCCTGCATCTGCTGATTGACATGATTAAGAGCTGCAAATATATGAGCCATGTAAGTTAAAATCACAATGAAATCAGGATTTTTGAAGCAATCTGCATGACAATGTTGCTGCTCTTGCAAATACAGGCCTAATTCCACACGCATGGCAAAAACACGATTCAGCACCTGTCCCCGTGATAACCACCAAACATTAGAATGGTACAGGAGTACCTCGAATTCGGAGCCCATTTCTTTGCACAGTTCACTGAAGATGCGGTGCCTCAGAGCACTATTTCACACATAGTTCACACATTCCACCACAGTTTTTAATACTTCTGCCATTTTTGGAGGCAATGTTTTAGTTGCCAATGCATGCCTGTGCAGAATACAATGCGTAACAATGATGTGTGGTGCATCGGCTTTTACAAGCGCACCAAAACCAGACTTTCTTCCCAGCATGACTGGAGCTCCGTCCGTACAAATTGCAGAAACCATATCCCATGAAAGATTATTGTCTCTGAAGAAGTCATCCACAAGCTTCTTCACATCGACTGCTTTAGTTGTTGTTGTAAGAGGCTTACAAAATAAAAAATCTTCTTGTATTGTGTCTTCTTTCACATAGCGCACAAAAACGGCAAGCTGGCTTAGGTTAGAAACGTCTGTGGTCTCGTCAAGTTGAAGGCTGAATTTTGCAGAACTTGACATTAGATCTGCAACTATTTGAGCCAAGATGTCTTTACTCATGTGCTTTATTCTGTCGCTAATGGTGTCATTTGAAAGAGGAATTTGGGATAATTTATCTTCAGCTGCTGTTCCGAGTAGCAGATTTGCCATCTTTAATGCAGCTGGTTTTATGAGAGTTTCACCGATGGAGTGTGGCTTACCCTGCTTTGCGATCAAATAAGCAACTTCATACGATGCTGCGAGGATCGGTTTGCTAACAGGTACAAATCCAAGAGCAGGCAGAGTGGCCCTTTCATCATATCTGGCTCGTTTCACCTTGAAATGAACAAAAAAAGGTAATTATTAGGTTGAAAGTGTCAGAAATTACCACAAAAATTTTAATTTACCTTAAACCAGAAAGAGTACTAAAAAATGTTGCTGAAAAGGTAGAATAAGCTTAAATTAGCAGAAGAAAGCAAAAAGAATATATTTGCCCAATTAGGCTGAAAGAAGCAGAAATGAGCACAAAAATGTGGAAATTATCTGAAGAAAATCTAAAATTAGAAAAAATTATTCAGCTGAAAAGTAGCTAAAATAGCAGAAAGAAGCATCACCAGAATGAAGTTGAGAGTAGTGCATTAACAGAATAACCGAGTTTTCGACAGCTCGAGTGCTTTGACTTCTTTCGAGGCTTTTTTGTCCACCTCGACTACCCGTAGTGACGTCATCACGTGACAAAAACAGAGCGTGGGGTAGCTTTTAGCTTTTAGTAGACGCTACAAAATGGATTCCTTTGTGCGCACGGATCTATGAAGCTGGTCCAGTCTTGTCAAAAAGGTAAAACAGTTTATAATTTTATAAATTGCGCCACTCATTGAAACATCCTGTTGACGTTCTTTTTCTATGAACACCGTAGTAGATTGTTGTGACAGCAGAGGGCAGTGTTGCAATGCAGGTCCCATATATAACACGGTCAAAACGGCTTCATCTCGTTTCACAAAGAAAAAGAAACAAATATTCATCTCTCTAGAGCTATTAAAAATCTATAAACACAATCTCTAAAAGTAAACCTAAATTGCACAGCTGCAGGCGGTGGTACGGTGTGGCTGTGGCCCCATTTGTTTTTTAAGTTTCGGTTTTCATCGCCTTATACTTTCACTTTTAATATTATTAATATAACTAATAGTTTTGTTTTTTCCTGTGACTTATGTGCAGTATGATAAATGATAGGAGCATAATAAATGCTCCCAATGCTTTGTTGGTCTTTTTTTTCTTTTTGTAAAGACGTTTTTAGGCATTTATATTTATTTATTTATTTTGCATCGTAAGACACTGCGACGTCATCGGCTACTCGAGCGTCGTTCGAGTTTTTTTATGTTAATGTCGAGGTTAAAAATGATGTACTCGTTCAACCCCTAGTTGAGAGAGCACATTTTTGCTAAATTAGGCTGACATTTTTTTTAAATAAGAGCATTAAATGTGGAATTAGCTTAAAAAGCTAAAATTAGCATAGAAACAACATCATATCTGGCTCGTTCACCTTGAATTCAGCAGGCGTTGTGTTCTTGTATTCTCCGTCTCTGTGCATCTTCATGAAGTGTTCCTTCAGTTTTGCCGGCGCCAGACTGGAGTTGCTCAATTTCGTGTTGCATATCATGCAGATCGGACGCTGACTTCCATCCCGTTCCGTGACACAAGTAAATCCATGTTGGACATATTCGTCCAACCACTTTCTTTTTTTGCCCGACATATTTACCGTTTGTAAACACGACGTACAATATGTAGTGATACACCTAGCCTCTGTTATTTTAGGCTTGACCTTCAAGTACACCTCTCTGCATCTCTCTGAAACTCTCAGTGTTACACCTTCTTGAAGCCTTCAAGGAGATGAGTAAACACTATTTTGGTTAACAATTATTATGAATTAATGGACACTAATTAATCAGATTGAACTTTCTCTTTAATGTGTGTTAATTCAGAATTGATCTACAGTATATTTTGTCATTTTAATGATGATCTGCTACTTTCATGAGCTTTGACCTTCTGCTGGTTTTATTTCTGCAAAATGAGCAGACTCTGTCGCTAAGGCAGAAGTCAGGGTAAGAGCTGTTCTCTTCCTTCTCTTGTTTTATCTTTGAAGTTAGCCATAATATTCTCTGTGCTTACGAGCGGCCATCTGGTCGCTTTGTAAACATTTTTCCTGTTGTCCGTCAAGAGACTTTCGGCCAATAGTCATCGAGGAGGTGGGAAGACCCCACCTCCCCTATAAATGGGCATTTCCTGTATTTTGCCTTTAGAGTTTCGAGGAGAACGAACTGACAACCTGCTTCTCCCCTGTGAAAAGCTGGAGACGGCCCGGTCATGTGTCAACGACCCACGTCTCAGCTGGAATGACAGTAAAGCCTTACTGTTGATCCATTCATTCATTTATGGAAGAATTTGTTTTCTAAAGTTTTATTTTGAAAGTCAGTCTGTGCGCTTGACCGTTGTTTCCTGCCGAGGGAGGCGAGCTTCCTCGTATCGTGAATCAGCACCCTCACGCTGAAGTTCAAACTGGACGGCCACTGGACAAACCCATCCACGTGTGTGTCCACAAACTTCTCCACTCTTGTCTCCAAGAGACGAACCTTCAACAGGTAACGAGCCGTGGTGTGTTTGAGCGTACGGGAGCCCAGCAGTCTGCTCGAGTGGGAAAAAGGTGTCACCCAGTCTGGTTCAAAGTAACCAACTTTAGCTTAACTTAGCTTCCAGTACTCCTTCCTCCTATTTCTTATTTTTCATAAGCATTTAAACTTTAAGTAATGTGCCAACAGAAAGGTCCAACTGTCTGTTTGTTTTAATTTGAATTCTTGTCAACGTAGTTATTAAATCAGAGCTAATATCGATACAAATGTTTAATGTAATTTTTGTGATAGTTTCAATAAAAGGTCTATTTTTCTGGTAGACCAATATAAATTGAAGTTTCCTGTGAAGTTACATTTCTGGCTAATCACATCGTTAGATTTGTTGATTTAATCTGAAAAAGTTGAGACCCCGTGAACTTGGTGGCATGTTTGTGCAGATAAAAGTCTGCTCATACTTGCACGTCTAAAACTATAGGTAAGTCAGTAAACTGACCTCGTTTGTGTTTAATTACACAAACGATATATAGATTTCCTCTACATATTGGTGGCCCGTACGGGGACATTAAACAGTTTTAACAGCAGTTAATTAGTGTCCATTAATTCATAATAATTGTTAACCAAAATAGTGTTTACTCGTCTCCTTGAAGGCTTCAAGAAGGTGTAACACTGAGAGTTTCAGAGAGATGCAGAGAGATGTACTTGAAGGTCAAGCCTAAAATAACAGAGGCTAGGTGTATCACTACAGTCCCCCTTTTTGGAAGTCATCGCCTGTCCTTGGAGATGAGTTCCAACACGAAAGGATACCACCGAATGTCTCTGACCTCTATGTAATCCAGCAAGTGGAAAAAAAAAAAAAAATCAAAAAAGTTCAAAATTATACTCCCATAATGTTTTTGGAAATTCCATACTGTTCGTAGGTAATCCCTTTGCGGTAAGCTTTCAATCCTTTGGAAAACATAGTCTGTTAACCCATGGAAAACTGAGTCTGTGATCCCTTGGAAAACAAAGTCTTATAATCCACAACGGTAAATCCACAACGATGGGGGTTATTGATTTCATCAGCAAGAATGGAATTTAATCAGCATGTAGAGGGGATCCCTCGATTGAAGCAGAGGAGGCGGGCCTTGGATGAAGGTTGAAGACCAACGTTGGATCAGCAGGTCCCCACATCGAAGGTTGCAGGCTGGA